>JBCAUA010077850.1:0-10842 GCA_038406235.1 Peronia verruculata
GAATATCGTTACAATATTTAGCTGCACATTTATTATTATTATAATTATTTATTATTATTATTTTTAGTTGTTGTTTTGTGTGTGTGTGTTTGTTGTTGTTTTTGTTTTGTACTAATTGTTTATAGCGCATCGTGGTCCACACTGTACACGTAGAAATAAAATTTCTCCCATCATGTGATAACTCACGATGTTAAACCAAACGAAAAGTTACAACACCATCTCCTGATCATTGCAAAACTCAGGACAAGTCTGTTATAACCGATATCAAGGCAGTGACAACTAGTTTTCCCTGTTCACCGCCTTTATCCTATTGCTGCTCTTAATTAATGTTGTTTTGTTTGTTTTAAAATCAGTGACTTTGTCAGCTGTTGAGAGCCAAGAACTCGCACTGTTCCTGATATAAACTGGTGTACAGTACCGGTACAGTAGCTAAGTCTAGTGGATATCTTCAAATTCCAAACGCCTACTCTCAGTTAAAGGAATTGGCTTTTATAACCGATCTTCTGTTATAACAATGCATTCAACAAAAGAACAAGCAAAAAAATTTAGTCTTCGGAGTCGTCTTTCATATTTAGGAAGAACGTATGAAAAACAGTAATTGTAATAAATAATATTACTTATATTCATGTATATGCAAGTTAATTTTATAAATTGGCTTAGATAATTAAAATTCCTGTAGTTGTTATATTTGCTCCAGGATTCGATTCCGTGTTTTTCTTTTTCTTTCGAGAGATTATTCTCCGACACATTCCACAACCATGAGAACGAAGTAATATACACAAGTGCATAAAGGTTTCCTACTATAGAGACACCTAGGTTCCTGGTCTCTCCTTCCACAGGAATGCACCTTCGTGTTCCTATATAACATCCCCCTGACAATTAAGCAGTTGGTGGTTTCGCTTCAACAACAATGTTCCCATCTTTCGCTAACTTTCCGCTAATATATCTTGAGGTCAGGCATTATGAGCTCCTGGCGAAGAAAACAATCACTGGCCTGCTGTGAAAGAATGAATCACCTCATCTGGATAAGGCACGTTCACATATTAACCAGGATGAGTAAAATACTAAAAATCACGTAAAATGACAACAAAATGAGGTAGTTTGAAGTTCGTGTCACTTTGAAATGATTTATCTAAAAATAACATCTTCCATATTTTTCTGTACGCTGGACCACGTACAGTTTTGTGCACAAGCGTTAATTAATGTGTGAGACAGACAGTTACGGAAAAAAAGACAAATTATTCAGACTAAGTATGACTGAAAGGGGCATACATCTAAATTCGGAACAAGTTAACATCGAGAGAACTCCAATCTGAGTTCATACCAAAAGGTACTTATGGCCGTTTGTAGGCATGTTAAGAGATCTTTCAAGTCTCATTTCGGTGTAAGAGAGTACAGCTTTACTGAGCATTCTTCCTTCTCCATTTACCGTGATATCGGATCTGGTTAAATCTGGATCATTTTCAGCATTCAGACAAAAATTTGGTGTCGATCTCCAATTCTCACAAACGTTCAGACCACACACGCACGTGCGCCCACACAGTGGAGAAAACGGAAAATTATAGACCCTTTGTGTGCACATCACAAGAATCTAAACACGAGAAGATACTTCTTTATCATTTTGAGGCACTCGTTGTCCTCTACTGCCATGTTTCTGAACTGACCATAGGCGAGAAAAAAAAGCCGGATGGATTTTTGTCATCAACATTGATAACTTTAAATTTTCCAAACTCAAAAAAAAAAAAAAAAAAGAAAGAGAGAAAGAAAGAAAGGAAGAAAGAAAGAAAGAAAAGTATAATACAATAAACAAAATAAAACAAAAATTCCACTGAAATAAATTGAAATAAATCATACCAATGAGATTTTAGTATTTCGCCCTGAGAAGAGAACAAAGCGATAATAATGCAGCAGGAATACGTTTCACTTGAGATCAATGGTTGACAGAGCCTGCTCTGATGTAAAACTGCAAGAGATATGAGCTCCAGAATTGAGCCCAGAAACCAGTCCACGAGTTCGTATAAAGCGATAAGGCATGATCTTTCTATAGGTGGCGAATAGGTCAGATTGTTGACAAATAAAAATGCCTTGAGACAACAAAATACGGCCAAGAAAAGCTAGGAGTTTGAACCAGCACTCGCTTTGCTTATACATCATAAGTCAAGAGTGCTCAGACAATAAAAAGATTGCTCGCACGAACTGGACGTTCCCCCAGCATCTTTAATAGCTATTTATAGCTGTGTGTCGGTAAAAGCAGTAAGTTGACTGAGGTTATCGTAGTCAGCACTCCTTTTATTATGTAGCCTATCTCACATAGACTCACTCTATCTAGGTCAAGTTGTACATCTTACATTCATCAGTGACCTCACGTTCTTAGATGGGTCGATGTGTCAAGACAGGCTGCACCGAATTATATCCAATCGACGTCATTCTCGCTTCGTTCACTTCTGTGGCATTGAACTCATTCTGTATTGCCAGCAGAACCGTCGAGACAACCTCCATCAGAAGGTTGAAAGACGTATATAGAACGTAACGTATTTATTGCCAGAAACCCCACTGTATGGGTAGAAGAGAAGATGAAAATTAATTATCTAGATAAATGTGAATGGAGTTATGACACTTTTGTCTTTCATCATTCAGTACCATACGAAACAAGATATACGCTATGACAACTTTCTCTCCCTACCACCCCCACCCCTCTCCCTGGTTCACTCGTCAACTTCCCCCCCCCCCCTTTTTTTTTTTTTGTCCTGGTTTTTTGACGCTGGTCTTATAATGACACATTGTTACTGTTTCAAAGAGAAACTATTTCTGAAAAAACATTATATGTGTTTTCTCTGTTTATCTGAAGATATTTTTAGTGAGCCAGCCTACGTAGGTCAGCCCCTGTCAATTTCTATCGACGTGCCAATAAAATAATGGCAACAATTACTTCAAATGAAATATACTATTATTCTATAACGCTTCTCATGTCACTTCTTGAAAATTTTATAGCAATACTTTACCCTGTACATGTTTTAAAACTGAACTTTGTCCCTCTTAGAATCAAATCTACGTGATACGCGATTTCACCAATCATATACATGCGTACATGTAGTTGTTGGGCTTTTAACACGAACTTTGCACTCTCGAGTGGATATATTATTATGGCGTTCAGTGCAAATAGAGAAGCAATGCTTAAGAGAGTGTGGAAAACCGCATAGGATGTCAACATTAAAAATTGGGACATTCCTCGGATTTACCGAGCGATGAATAATCACTTCATCGATATCTCAACCGGAAACAGGATCGCCTGTGGGGGGCCAATCCTCCCCCACATGAGGGGAGAGCTCCCATTCTGAGTGTGTCAATGGGTCAACTCACCTACATACCCAGTTCCGCTCTTTGGGACAATGCAAAGCATGGGTGCCCTGCTTATATAAAGTACTAGAAATCATTTTGTTCATCATTTAGTATCTAGATCGCCTTTAGGTTAGGTACGATATTTAAATGCCCTCCTCCAAATCGTTAAAAACTGAACAGACATTTCTTGGCTATACATGAAAAAGAAAAAAAAAAGAGAACTATAGAGAGGTTATTAACAAAATTAATTCATAATCTAAAAATAACCCATAGTATTAAAATATATCATAATATCAGTGCATTTTTCGGGAAAATCGATCTCAATTAATTATAAAATCGAACAAACAAAAATATTGAAAAACAGCTATTCTAGGGGGACATTTCACCGAAGCTGTTACAACTTACATCATAAGTACTATATGGTGATTGTTCAGTATTGCATCATGTGGGGAATGACGTGGTTATCACCAGTGACAGTCCTTGTCTTTGTGAGCTTGTTATGTGCAGTGACAGAATCGGCGCCAGTGGTCGGCCAGAGTTATCATACGAACGACATCAGGAGTGACAGAAATAAACGGGGCACCAACGACATGATATTGGTAAGTAGCATATCTGATACAGTTATAATCCTGTGGTGTAACATGTTGCGGTACATTTGTCAGATTCTGTGTCTTTTGTGGCACCATTTTTTGTTTAACTCACCATCATTGTTGTAATTTTCTCCACATGGCAAATAGCATATGTCACATTTACTGGAAAAAAAGCGTCATTCACAATCATTATCACTGTACAGCGACCATTATTATTTCATGCCTTCGTCAGGCTTATCATTACTTTTCCACCCAAAATTATCACGATCGTTTTTGGGCCCGATTTGGATTTCCATATATAGGCTTATCACTGTCACTCATCTGACCACTGTGGTAGTGGTAGGAAAACTCCTCAGGTGGAGCGAGACAGGTGACGGTCTTCAGAGGAAGAGTGGGTTCTTTCATCAGAAAGTATTGTTTTACAAATATAGTAGTACATAATTATGTTGCCTCTCATGCCCTGCAGCCGCTGATGCTATTAGCACATCTACCACCTCTATAGCTATCTTTCCTACCCCATTTTTTTCTTATGTTTTTAATTAAAGTAAACCCCAGTTCAGGCAGAAATGGTAGCATGGCGCTCAGACCGAATGCTGACTGCGCAAGTCCACGATATAACTGTCATAATAATATGACGCCCGTCTCAGACTCATGGCCTCCTAACAGCTTAGGTTCCAACCTCTGTCGTCTCTGATGGAGAAAATGTAGCAATGCCCTGAAGTGAACCGTGTGACAGGGTTCTTAGGGTTATGCTTAAACACCTTCCTAAGGAAATAGTGTACATATGTATATTGTCTTTCTCTGGCTCTTCTCTCCAAGGAATAGATCATAAGAACATGTCAGTTTTCTTACTAAAGTATAGTCAGGTATCTACCAACTGTCATAATTATTCTATCCGGGGCTGGCACTTCTGAAAGGGTGACAATGTCAGGCATATCAAATGTAAAATGGAACAAAATAAACCAAGATAAAAACTAGTTCCTGCATTAATCATTTTAGCTTCTCTTGATCGGCAGGCTTTTCTGACCCGCTATGGTTACCTACAACAGCCAACAGAAGGCAATGGGGAGAGCACCCGATTCATGTCTCCTGATGTCATCATCGAGGCTATCAAGTAGGTTAACCGTCTCACTACTGTTCCAATTTTATTAAGTATGGCTAAGCGTTCATGCTTCAGTTAACTAATTATTGACGACGGTACTTGGCCATGCGCAAAACTTGTATCACTGTGATTTTAGTTTACAGTTCTAGCATGCCTTTTTTTTTTTTGCTATATAAAATATGAAGCCTGTCAGTCCTCAAAAAATAAGAGAAATAGATTAGTTCGACTTTAAGTGCCTATCCAATATAATCACTCACACATACACACACACATACACACACACACACAAAATGCAAATGGGTGAATGTATATATATAGATATATATATATACATGTATATATATTATAATTTTATATAATTATATATATATTATTGTTATATTATTGTTATATATATAATTTTGCAAGGAACGTCGCATTTTCTCTTTATACTATAGCTCAGCTCTTTATTAATGTTTTCTAACGTTAACATTCTTTAATGGGGTAATTTTTACATTACCAAGTGTTCAAATATAATAATGCTCGATACATTTTCACACTACATTTATTTTACTTGATTCATAAACATCAGCGATGGAACTGATAATAAATCCCATATTAAGAAATAAGACGTCTATGATATATAAAGATAATCATATATCTTATCCAGCTGAACAGGAAAGTTTTAGAACTTTGTATGAAACAAATCCTACAATAGTAATGTATGAACTATAATGTCTAAAAGGGCCAGTGAAACCAAGTTCACGATTAAAATTAGGCTCATAATTTCAACGTTTGAACAAACAATCTGCCTGTGCATTTGTCTCACACCAGAAAGTTCCAGCAGTTTGCGGGATTGGAAGTGACAGGTGTCCCCGACACGGCTACAGTGATGAGAATGAAGATGCCTAGGTGTGGTATGCCTGACATCGTCCGCAACGACACCTTCATGCCCGACAGCAACTTTCCCATGGACTATAAGAGATTTAGTAAGTCAGTGACGAGTGTTTCATCCACTCTCTTGTCGGCACCCACTTAATAATCAAATGAAATGTTCCGAAAGAACAGGCCGTCTGTTGCAAGTAACATTTAACAACTAATCCCCAGCGCCTAGCGCCAGCGTTACAGAAATTCATTTCTGCCATCAGCAATACGCTAATCAAGCTGAGGCAACGTTACTTGACTCTGCCCTGTTCTAATGCCGTCAGTGATATTTTTGTCTGCCTGTAATGTCAATTTGTCTTACATCATTGCATATATTGTATCTAAGAAACTGCGAACGGAATTTCCATTCGGGCAAATAAGGTTATTTTATCTTATCTTATCTTATCGTACAGTTTCAAACAATCAGTGTGCCACAATCTGAATGCGTGTTTTTTTTTTTTTTTAAATCTCTGGTCTCTCATCTCCGTCTCGCTATTTCAGTCCTATCCTTGTTACGAACAGTTAGCCTCCTACAGTTTCGAAAGGTCAGAGTATCGGGCTCTGTATTTATTTCTGCTCGGGGCATTTTGCTTTGCCTTTTTGTCTCTCTATACAGTGCAAGTGAGAGCTCAATCAGGGAAACTTCTTACTATGAAATTTGTTTCCCAGAGACCATCTTTTGTTTCAGGCTTTTCATCCAGACAAGACACGATACTATATTATGATAGAAGATTATAATTCTGTAGCTGCAGTTAAGCGGTTCCGGTCAAAACAATATATCATATATTATTATTACAATTGTTACCTTGTCATGAAAGGTCTTCAAGCGGAATAACATTGTATCATCAGACTAGATGTAAGGAATGGAAAAGCAGTTTATTAGATCTATAGAGGTTGTGGTTGTCCAGCTTGTTAATCGTTATTGTTGTCATCCCTGAACAGAAAAGGGCTGGCCTAGCAGTACGATCACATGGAAACCCACACAGTTCTCTGCCAAGCTAAGTGAGGGACAACAGTGGTAAGTGGATTGATTAATTAAAGGTTTATCCCAATCATCATCATTATCATCATCATCATTTTATAAAAATACAAGAGAACTGTCAGACCGGCAACTAGCAAAACAATTCAAGAAAAACAAATAACATAGACATCTATAAACAACTTGATTGTGATGGTCAAATCTCTGTCAAATTTTCAAGCCGACTTGGCTCTTCGTCAGGGCAATAATGAAAACATATAAAATGTAAATAGGGTATTGCTGTACTCGAAAGGAAATGTTAATAAAATGATTTGTTCTTTGAAAAGGAGAGGTTTTTTAATGTTGTTTGAAAAGGAAATCAAAAATTACATTTTTAGAGCAATTAAATTTTTATAACTGTTGATTTACAATGGTCAAATCAAATCAAGGTATGTAAGATAATTATTATGTTAGAAGTGAGCTTCATTGTGAGCACCAGCACTACTTATGTGACCACTTTTATAACTTTTTTAATGATGTAGTAATATTTTAGTCCAACGAGAACATCATTAAATTCGTTTAAGGGGCATCGGTCCGTATTAAAGAAAACAATGCCGAAACCTAAATACAAACAAATTGTCAAAACAGGCAGCAACCTGAAGAATCTATTTCTTCTGCTTCTAGATTACTTCCCTTTGCCAAAGTACCAGAGTTATAACACGCGCATTTAAAGAAGCTAAGAATCACTTTAGTTCGTATTTATTAAAATAATTGAAGCAAAAATCAAAACTAAACAACAAATATATGAAAAACATTATCACAATGACGAAAAAAAAAAATCAGTATAGACAAACTCATCACAGAAACATTTTGCAGAAGCGAGGCTAGTTCTTGTGTATTTTGTTTTCAGTTCGGTGTATATTATTATAATTACTGAGACTCCGACTCTGTAAATTGGCGCCGGAAGTCAGCAGAAATAGATTTGAAGTAAAATAAACTCATATCTGCCTCACATTATTGTTTCTGTCAAACAGGCAAATTGGTCGTAATGTGCAGGTAATGAATATTAATTTTTATTCCATTCGCCTTTTTTTTTTTTAAAGGCTTATTGAACTGATCATAAAAAACTTCTATAACGATTCAACTGGTATGCAAAAACTAAAAAAGCATATAATATCGATCCAACAAAAACATGTTATTATCAATCGATAAAAGAGAATCAAAAATCAACCGCAAGTTAAAAAATGTATTTAAAATATTCTTGGGCGTGGGACAGATTGAAAATTAGGCTACTAGTGTTTAGCTATTGAATCGAGCTAGATATCCACAAGATTACCAATTTAAATTAACTTTATGGATGGTCCATAGAACAAAGCATAAAATACTGTGAGGCAGCAGTAACTCTAAACTGGAAAGATAGTTTCTAGAGCCAATATTTTGACATCTAGAACTCAAAATGTTTTAGAGAAACTGGGAGCCATTCAACTGTAACTTCTTTGAAAGCTTCAAAGTCATTTTCACATTTTTGATTGCACTTGTGCGATTTCTTTCTGGACTTATTGTGTTGCTGTAGTATAGCATTATGTCACATTAGCTTAAAAAAATGAAGACTATTTTATGCAGCATTCCTTATTATATATTTAAACAAAAATGGCACGCCAGTATAACATACAAATTTGCCTTAGGCGCTACGTTTTTGTGCCTGGACATCAACAAGTTTTTAACCACGTCAAGAAACTCGATGAAATTTTGTTCCTTGGATTACAGCCATACTTTACTGAATTTCAAAACAACAAAAACAACAACAACAACAACAACAACATTTTTAAAAGACTCATCATTTCTGTTCGTCTTTTCAACGATATCTGGGACGGAAAATGGAGCCCTCGAAGTTTTTTTCCCACTTGTCTTTTCTTGTCACGAAATCACAGATTATTACGAGCTCCTGTGTAACTGAAACTTCTTTCAAACAAATCATCATCATCATCATCATCATCATCATCATCATCATTTTATAAAATAGAAAAAGACTGTCCAACCGGCAACTTACTAAACAATTTTTAAAAATTTAAACAAGCAAATAACACATACAAAATAACTTCTTCTTGATGTTGACAGCAAGCCAAATTTTCAAACCAAATTCGTCCGTCTTCAGGGCAACAAAGTAAATAGGATATTGCTGTGTACGGAAGAAAATATCTGTCAAATGACTTGCTTATTGTGTACGGGCGGGTTTTCAACGTCTTCTAAAAAGAAATGAAATAGTATATCTTTAGAGTTAGAATATGACATCTTATGATATGTATTGGACAAATATGTAAGATTTGTCTTTTTTCCTTTGCTTTTGTATGGCTTTTAATGTTGATCTCTAGGTTTAACATCAAAGAAACTTGCGTTGCCTTTTCCTTTAGAAACAATCTGTGCTCTCATTTTGATCACGTCATATGGCCAAAATCGTCCGGTCTAATACGAAAGAGAGTGAATTACAGGAATGAGCTAAATACATGCACAATGAAATAACAGTCCAAATGCACAGGCGTGAACAGGAAGACCTACCTAGATGCATCTCTTCTAAAAGAATATGCACAATATTCATGGAGAAATGAATAAAGAGTGGGCAGATAACTAGCTCTACACTAATTGTTGAAAGGGAGATTTCTTAAAAAGGGTCTTCCATATTGAGTCCTCTACAAATTGAATGGCACTTAAGGGTCCGTATCCATTTAGACTCCAACTCCAAAAGTTCTTCTGGTGAGTCCGACTGCAGACCGATTATCCTCATTTGATTTATACTGTGACGGGGAAGATTAAAATGATGCCGTACAGGGTATGTTTCAGGGTTGGTTTTCTTAGTCGGAACACTACTCTTGTGGTTGGAAAATTTTGTTCGCGAAGCTGTAGTTGTGTTGCCCACATATGGATTGTTGCATAACGTACATGTGATGACAGAGCTCAAATTTTTACATCATCATCATTATCACCATCATCATTATACAAAAAATATCTTATAATTAAGATGACTGTCATCATCATCATGATCATCTTCCTCATCATCCTCATTTTATAAAATACATTAGAACTGTCAGACCGGCAACTAACAAAAACAATTCGAGAAAAAGAAATAAGATAGAAATCTATAAACAACTTGATTGTAATGATAAATTCTCTGCCAAATCATCCTCATCCTCCTTCTTCTCCTCCTGGTCATCAGCATCATCTACAACAACAACAACATCATCATCATCATCATCATTATAGAAACAACAAGAACTACGGTCACTGATCTCAGATCTAGCTAAATTATTCTTCTGAATTGCCAAAATAAAATAAAAGGACACTTTTCTCTATTTTCCTTAACCAAAAAAAAAAAAAAAAGGAAGATGAGAAGTTTTTTTTAGAAAAAGCTCTTTACCAGTTCCATGGTTCACCAAGTAGATGGACCCAAAACGTCACTTAAAACTACTAACTACTATCTAGTATAACTTGAAACCTAGGCCGTTCCTCATAGTTTGAGAATCATTGCTGGCAGTGCGCTCCAGAGTGAAATATGTTTTTCCTGTACAAGGCGTGCGCAGACTGAAGCCTGGGCTATTGGTTGCTCAGTGAGGCGTTCAACCCAGTGGTTCCTTTTGCTCAAAGACATTCTGTGGACGCTCGAGTGGAGAAACATGATTTCTCTTTCACCGCCCTGCAGTTGTGAGCACTGTGCTCACACATTCACACTGATAACGGCTTGAGTTGTAACACTGCTGGAGGCACACGAAAAGTGCTCTATTTGTGAACAATTCATTAATAAAATGAGGCAGAAAGATAGACAGAAAAAAAGGACGATCGAGTTATATAAACATAGAAGGCAGATAGAAGGATAGATAGAGATAGATAGATAGATAGATGGATAGATAGATAGATAGATAGATAGATAGATAGATAGATAGATAGATAGATAGATA
>JBCAUA010077861.1:0-10842 GCA_038406235.1 Peronia verruculata
CTCTGTTTGTATGAGTATCTGTGTGTGTGTGTGTGTGTGTGTGTGTGTGTGTGTGTGTGTGTGTGTGTGTGTGTGTAAAATAAAGTCAGTTAAACTCCGAATGGGAAAGATAAATAGAGAAAAAAGGGAGCTGTATAATTCTGATGGGAATTTTTGGGGTATGTGTTTATTTGTTTGTCTGTTTGTTTGTTGTTTTTTTTATAACTTATTTTACAAAATTAGCTATTGCATTGCTGAAGAGAAAAAGCTGAAATGACGAATGCGAGAAACAAATTTTAAAAAAGCAGATCAAATAACAAAGAAAACAAAAAATAAATAAATAAATAAATAAATAAAAAGAAGGACATGAAGTATTCTCAAATCTGATGTCTTAGCAAAGAAGGCTCTCAACAACAACAACAAAAAAAAAAACCCTCTGAGGTAGAAGGCTATTGGTGTGAGATCTACGAGTATGGTATTCTCTCTTTGCCCAGATATTTTGGTATACTAAAAGTAACAAACCTTTTCACTCTGGCATGAAAGATTACAATTCACACAAAAAGTATGGAAGCGGAAAATTGCTGTGGATATTTTACACTCTGGTACATCCCTCACCCCGTCGAGATAACCACTACAAAGGAGGTTGAAGGACGTCGTATAAACGAGTAACGAGAATGTCGCACACGCACAAGCTGTGCAGTATTGGTAATCGAAGTATCAAAATAACAATTCTTCGCCAGTTGGTATAGTGAAATAGTGTCTTATCCGTCGCATAGTTCTGATACATACCATTAGGTTAAATTAAGACCTAGCTTAAACTGAACTATCGTGGCTGATCACTCTGTTAAATTTGTTTATCCGTCCAAATGGTAAATTTCTAAGAATCTAGCTGTGCATTTGAAATATAGAGAGCATGAAACAGCGGTAGATTGTCCAATGAGTGTTCTATACTTCTAACAAATACTTAAACAGACATTTAGATCTAATTCATGTCTGTTTTAATTTTTATCATATACAGATGGTCTTCTTTGAACTGTAGCGACTATATTCTCATAGTTTATACTGCCGTTTTGCCAGAAGGACGAGTGAAAATGTTATGGTAGTAGTAAAACTGAGAAGGGTTCACTAGTCCGAAGGTTCACTAGTCCGAAGGTTCACTCATAAATGTGAACCTTCGGACTAACGAACATTCGGACTAGCTCTAGATGTGGGCCTCATAAAATTTAATGTGAACCTTCTGACTAGTGAACCTTCTGACTAGTCAGACGTTCCCGTAAAACTTGAAATAGAACTACCGACAAATACTCTAGGCACAGGCGTTTGTGAGACTGATCGGTAGTGAGACCCTGAGAACATTGTTTTGAGGCATGACCCCCTCTATTCACAGACTAGGCACAGATTCTCATAACTTTCCCTCTTGTACACATAAGTTGTTCCAAGAAATATATTCAGCAATTTATCAGACAGACATAATCACAGGTACACAGAGACACATTGACTGACAAACACACATTCACACAGATAAGTGCTTGTGTACAGACGAACAAACAAAATCAAATAGAAAGCTCGACAGACGGAGACGGCAGATAGGTCACTGGTCTTTTCAAAGGGATGGGCCTGAGACTGAAGTAAATCTGAGACAGGTGCACTGCCTCACTTTTTCAATATTATGCAGTTTTTCACACACTTCCTGAGTATGCACATGAACACGCTTTTCTATACTATAAATTTGCAAGAAAACTCACAAAAGACTGAAATTTGGCGCTCAACATTGTTGCATAAAGATCTGTGTTTTTACTTACATAAATCAGGGGGAAAAGCTGATTATGTTTGATCGAGAAAAAAAAACAAGGGGGGGGGGATGATAATTGACTGGTAAATTTGCGAGGGTGTTTAATCCGAATTGTACATTCGATAGAATGACGCATTTAAAACACTAACACGTTTTCCTAGAATAACGTTCAGCTTAATCATCATCAGCACCAGCATTGAGGCGTACGCTTGCCATACACTGTGAGTCTCCGAGCAGTATTGGTTTTACCTATATTTTGAACATCTCCTATGAAGGCCCTGAGGTCTTTACTAGTTTTTTTTTTTTACTCTACACTTTTTTTAACCTCATAATATGCTCCTTCTTTTGAGAGGAAAAAAAACGTAGTCGTGGATGAAAATACTTCCAAATGACACACGCTATTGCCACATCAAAACAATGATGAAGTATCAGAGAAGGAAGAACGTCCTAAAAAAAAAACTTTGGATGTCGTCAGGGATACCGTATCTCTGCTGCAAGAGACGAGATCTGGAAAAAGAAATCTCACCATCCCAGGATGGAGCTCAGAAACTTAAAAACCCCAACATCAAAGTCAGAGAAGAGATGGAGAAAAGAAAGGATTCGTGAGCAGAGCAGCAATAAAGAAAACAAATGACATCAAG
Organism: Peronia verruculata; assembly: GCA_038406235.1. NCBI lineage: Eukaryota > Metazoa > Mollusca > Gastropoda > Systellommatophora > Onchidiidae > Peronia > Peronia verruculata. Next base: position 2,413 of record JBCAUA010077861.1, read on the forward strand.
AAAAGGTTTATCAAGGGTTGAAAAAATCCATACAGAAACAATGAGGGTTACCAGGTGTTGGGAACAAAGCAGGAAACTGCTTCATAGAAGATACAGAGTTACTGGCTACAAAGACTGATTATTGTTCTAAGTTGTATAACCAATACTGAACTACGAACAAGCTCCCTCGCGGGGGCCTGGGGTTTATAAGCAGGTTCTCTGCTCCCATCTGCAGGTGGTATAAGCCCGCCATCGGTGGGATGTATTCCATGGAGTACCATCCTCGACATACCAGATGACACATCTCTTCACTCTCTCCTTGCTCCTGTCTTCTGTCCCGCTTTCTTTCCTCTGTTCTTCTTGACGTGTAAACGTATCTTACCGTGTTTGACACAATATAGATGTAATCGTGCTGATGTGTCATTAAATCCCAACACAACAACAACAACAACTACTAACAAGCAAGGTCTGAAAACAAAGCATGCCCGATCCTTCGAGAGGAAGTCGAAGAGGCAATCAAAATACTGAAACAAGGGAAGACAACTGGACATGACAATACATCGGCAGAACTGGTCGAAACAGGAGCAAAATAAGGGACATGTAACTACCATCGTAATGCGAGCCAAAATCTGAGGGACATGACAAAGGCCAATTCTCTGTGGCAATCAATGATTATCAACCTACACAAGAGAGGCAACCGCATGTATTGCAGCAATTATCTCACCATCAGCTTGGTTAGTCATCCAAGTTGTGTGTTGTTGTGTTGGGGTTCAACGACACATCAGCACAATTACGGCTTTATTGTGTCAAACACAGTAAGACACGTTTACGGGTCAAGAAGAAGAGAGGAAAGAAAGCGTGACAGAAGACATGAGCAAGGAAAGAGAGAGAGAGAGAGCGAAGAAATGTCTTCCCTGGACTGTCGAAGATGGCACGCCATGGGAGATATCCCACACATGGCGGGCTTACGTTGCTTGCAGGTGGAAGCAGAGAACCTACTTATAAACCCAGGGCCCGTGCGGGGAGAATCACCCAAGGAAATTCATGCTGAAGATATTACCCAACAGACTGAAACCAGAAACAGAAAATGTCATTGCTGAAGAACAAGCAGGTTTCAGAGGGGGAAGAAAAACCACAGAACAGGTCTCAATAACGCTTTCGTTGATTTAAAGACTTTTGACCGAGTATGGCATGCCAGCAGCCTTGTCCTTCAGCATCAGGAAATATAGCCTCAATGCCAGCTTGCACAAGTCATCAAACAGCTACAAAACACACACACACAAACACACACACACACAAATACAATTCTATCGAATCACAGCACAAGAGACTGATTCCGCTCTGCTGTAGGACCACCTCAGGGATGTCTCCTGGTACATTATTCCTGGAAAGAACCGCAGAGGATCACAAAGGCAACGTAATCTTTGAGGTAGGAAACATCAGGGGCCTATCATTGGCTGACGACATTTATGGCCTTACGCGACATGGAGATGGGGTGTCTAGGCAGGGACAACACCTGGACAGAGCTTGAAAGGCGCCCATACGACATCGGCCAAGGCTATGGGGAAAAGGTGATAGGTAACAGGGAAAATGTTGCTTCTGTTTTTGTTGTCACACGTTCAAGGATTTTTTTTTCCGTTAGTGTTGTGTTTGTTTCGAATGTAGTTAATTGTTGCTATGTTCATTTACGCTAATCAAGATGTTAGTTACTCTGACAGAACTATGTAGGTTAACATGATTGTATAGAGTCACTTTTTTTAGGATAGAGAAAGACCACAAAGAGTCTACGTTCACAATAAGAGTCTACGTTCACGATAAAAATCTACAATGCAATCAAAAGCTTGCTTTAAGTAACACGTTAAGCTAATATTCAGCTTCTAGACGAAGGAGGCTAACTCTCGGACGAAAATGCTTCCAATTTTCGCTCTTCTCAATGCATGTCTCAAGTGCTGACGTCATTGACATTATGACGAGCCGCCGTCCTCCATTTTAGAAACATCGTGGAAAGGGGCTACTCAATAATATACCATCTGAGTACGGCCGCCTTCAAACTAAAACTGAAAGTGGTAGCAGGAAAATGTAACGATGTAGTTCTTATAATAAGGTGAGAGTCGAGCGCAAAGTGTGTGGGGTTCTATACCATTAAATAAGTCTACATGAAAGAAATTCCTGGTTTTTAGCCCGGACTTTAGTTCCCGTAGGATAGTCTGGCCTTTTAGTGGTTTTAGGCCTGCATGTAGATCTACCATCATACCACCATCATAGTTATGGTTGAGTCTAGTCTGTGAATGCAAATGCATTGTAGTTTCCTATCTGTCGGAACGACGACATATCATATTAAAAGAGGCTTAGCCTCTGTCGTTTTTCTACCCGTTTGTGTCTCAAAGCAAGGGGTCTCAATGTCTTCCTGGGGGTTTTCTGATAATGGAATGTTATGAAACATGTGTGGACAGGGGAAATAAATGTGCTATTTTCAAAAAAAAGCTATCATGCACTAGGTGTGGTAAACTAAAACCTTACTTCAACCTTCCTCGGGACATTTGTAACATCTGCCCCAGTAAATCGGCTTGTACTTGCTCACTAGACAATCTAAAGAGGCGGAACACATGTCGGTGTGAGAGAACCTGCTGGCAGTGGTTCCTAAATCTCTTTGGCTTGGCAGAAGAACTACCTGAGCACTGCAAACAATCTGCAGAGACCACCACCAAAACTCCTCAAGCTCAAGTAGGCAGTACTGAGGTCAAAGAGGAGCCTTGCGAACCTTTGAAATTAGAAGTATCAAAGTGCAAAGAAGGCTATGTGACCCCTTGTCAGCGATTTGGCGCTAGAACAAGGTCATTCATTTGTGAACGCTCGTCAAGAACCAGTTGTTATCAAGACCTCAGCGAAAAGTACTTAGATTCATGCAGATCTATATGCCCTGACGAGTACAGCCAATCCCAAAAGAAAGAAACAGGAAAGGAAGACAAATTCGGAAAGGAAGACAAACCAGGAAAGGAAGACACAGGACCACCAGAAATCTTACCGGTTAACCAAGAAGCCACCCCTCTTCCTGCCAAAACACACAGTGCTACTAGTGCTACCCGTGGCCGAGGACGGAAACGGGGCACTTCAAAAGGTAAGGGGAAACGCTCGCGGAGCTCATCTCGAGACAAGAAAGGTGTCCGAAGGACCTCTAGTAGTTCTAGTAGATCTAGATCTAGATCTACAGGCTCCAAGAAAGGGAAAGTCAAGAAAACAGCCAGTAGTTCTAGCGCAACCGGTAAAGATAAAAGTTCAGTCAGTCTCTGCTCTTTCTCCAAGCTTTTCCGCAAGGTTCCAGCTACCAAAGGCATCCCTTGTCCACGTGATCCTATAAAGGTTTGCAGCAGCATTCCCCTTTCTCTGTGTTCTTGCCCTCCTTGTGGTGAAATCCCACCATCCACTGACAAATCTGCCCCCAGCAAAGTTTCACCCGTCAATAAGCGAAGCGACACCATGGTTTGCCCCGGCTGCTATCTGGGATGCTACTCTTGCGACAAAACCATTTGCGCGTGCTTCAGCTGTCGAAGCTGCAGCCCCGGACGCTCTTGCTGTACGTTCTCAAAATACAGCGCCTGCTGTCCCAGCTCGTGCAGCACCACTTGTAAACTACCATGTCGTTCTCAAAGTTTCCACTCAACTTTGATGAGGTCTCCTTCACCTGTGCCTGTGTGTATTCCCAAGCCCTGTGGCACAGCATGTACCAGTACCAGTCCGTGTGGTCGATCCCGATGCCGGTTGCCTAAGTCTCTCTGTCCAATCGTTTGCAGAAAGTCGAGGAGTTGTCCCAGACCCTGCCTCTGTCCTATCAAATCACCCTACTGCAGCCCTCCGCCCTGCTGCAGGTCGTGTTGCCCCAAGCTCAGTACCCACCCCTATGTCAGCAGAGCAAACGTATGCGGTCCTGGCTGCTGCAAGCCGTGCTGTAAACCTCCCATCAGCAACTGCCCGCCGTGCTGTACAAAGGCCTGCTGTCTGCCCTGCCCTCGATCTTTCAGCGTCTACCCGTACTGCCCCAGACCTCGCCAGTACCGCGTTCTGTCATCGATACCTAAGTGTGTCACTGGAAGATCGTGTCCCTGTCCACCTGGCAGGTGTTCCTGCCCCCCGCCATCAGGCCGACCTTACCCCAAGCCTTGCTGCAATACCGGCTGTGCCACAGCTGCCTACAGAGCTCTGGGTTGCACCTCCAACGCCAGCAGCTACATCAACGCCAAGCAGGACGATGCTGTCTGCCAACAACTGATCTCTAAGTATAGTTTTTCCAAACCTCTGTGCCGGCCCTGTCCCTTTCCATGTTATGGTGCTGCTAGTTGTGTTAGTCCTGGCTCCGCATGCAACCCTGGGGGTGGGTGTAAGTCGTGTGTGCCGTTCTCAGAACAGAGGAGAGCACCCAAAGGCTATGAACCATGTGACTATACCCACTCGCACAAACCGCCTTCCCCAGGTTACAAGAGCCCGAAGATGCAACTCGTTAGATTCACTACCATACCCTGCAGTAGGGAACCACTGTGCGAGTTTTTCCTTGCACCACACTGCATCCGGAAAAGTGGACCCAGGAGTCCTGTTCGTGAATTTCTCGACTATGCAAAAGTTCCTAAACTGGCTAAACGAAAGAGAGAGTCAGGATCTAACTTGTATGAAGAGACTCTCAGCACAAGGGATCAAACCCAAACAGAGAAAGGCACGGAGCAGACAAATGATGAAGTGCCCACGAGTACGGATCAGCCAAAGAAGACAAAGAAGGGCAAAAAGGGAAAAGCAAAGAAAAGGAAGAGCGACATGAATGAGAGTGCACGATACCAAAATGTCAGGGCCTCGGTATCGACTGAGCTCATCCCTGCAGAATCCAAAAATGTAGAACTCATAGAACAAACGTCTTCTCTCCATTCATTGCACGACAGTTCCATGAGCGAGGAGAGGTCATCAAACAACAACTACGGTGATAAATCTGATGAGGGTTACCGTCCACATAGCCCCGTCCGAATTGATTTCACAAATATGAAGCCATCAAAACAAGATAGTTCGCATGACACTGGCGAACGTTTCTCTAGGACGAGCAGCCCAAGAAATGGGTCAAGGTGCTCTAATAACATGTACAGTTCATTTAACACCAGCTTTGATCTCCAGACAGTTTTGAGCGCACACCCAAGCGTGTCCGATATTTACACAAACAGTTCCATCTGCAATCACAACGTGAATGCCTGGGATCCCGTCAAGGAGAGTATGCCCCTGCACCGTCGTGGCCTGGCCCGTCCGGTCATCACCGTGCAGAGTTTCTCCAGGTACAGCGCCCATCCCTTCCTGGAGCAAGAGATTGACAAGACAATCCAGCAGATCAAGCAGAAGCAGGACACGCCCTCACGTCGACACCGCCGCAGCCCTCACTATAGCAGACGTCTGATTATCTCTCCAAGTGCTAAGAACCAGGTGGTGGACGAGGAGTTTATACGTGATAGCTGGGCCAGACTTCGAGAGCGAGCAGCTATCCGTGAGGAGGAAATCCGTAAGATGAAGAGCATGGGCCTTACCGAAGAACAAATTGAGGACATCATTGCCAATGCGGAGCCAGAAAAGGAGAAAACGCTGTGGGAGCAAAAACAGGAAAAGAGTCCTCCAAGTTCCAAGTCTGATGACATCGTGTTCAGCCAACCAAGTGAAATAAAACACGAGACTCCACAGCCGTCGGCTGGACTGACAGTTGTCGAGAGTGTTCAACAAATGGTTTCGCTGAAACCTCTACAAAAAGAGTCCTCGGTCGATGGAGAGCCTCAACAACTTGTGGAGATGACGCCGGAGAAGAAAGAAATTGCTCCGGCTTCGAAAGTGTCTGTCCACAAATCGACTTCGCCACAATCAAATATTTCACAAACCAACAGATCTGTTCCGGTATTCCAGAGTCTGTTCGATCGCTTTGAAGAGACGGTACAGATCTTTGTCAGAACAAAATCTGGTGAGTCTCAAGCTTGTGCTAACAACAACGTTGCCGACTCGTCAGAGATTGACACAAACACACAGCCCTCCGAAGCCGAGGAGAGCACCGAGAACGACATCTCTAAGAACAAAGCCATGGACAGTCAGGGCTTGGTTGTGGTCCACACCAGCCCGCCCAGCAAGCCGGTGGCAGCCAGGTCGAGCCCAGAGGACGCTCGCCACTCTCTCCTCACCGCTTGTAGCTGTCAGACCCTCACGACACAGGACACGTCGTCCACCTCCGTCACCAACATGGGCAGCCGCTCGGGGTACTCAGACCATCATAAGCATTTTATATGCGAGAGTGCGGACACGTTTGTACCCACGAGACCCGATGTGATGGGTAATGCGGACATGCCGTGCCTGAGCATGGAAGAGAGCGGCTCCCTCTCCCCCGGCTCACGATTTTTCTATGCTCAAGATCGCTCTTGCAACAGTGCTGAGACTGAGGATTCCGTGTACGAGTACCCTAGACGGCAAGACACCTCACCGTACGCCTGTGGGGATCTTGGGCAAGTGAAACGCCCTTTCCATTGTGCCAGCAAAGAGAGCTCGGTAGACCTGGCCGACTACACTGATGACGTTGCCTCTACGTTGCTCCTAGTGACGGACACTGTCGGCAGCAGCGTTGATCCACTAAAGACTGCTGAGGTCAGCACTCACAAACAGGTCAAAGGGAAAAATGTGGCCCAACCAAACAGCAGTGTTATGTTCCAGAAGGTGGAGGATAACTGCGATGTGGAAGCCATAAAAAACGCCAAGGCGGCTTTCTTCAATAAAATGAAAAACGCTCAGGAAAGTGCCAGCGCCGCCTCAGCAGCCAAAGGAGGTCAGCAGAAGGAACCAGTTCCGAAGACGTCGCGGACAAAAGTGAAAGAGAAAGGGCGAGAGACTAAACATTCGCCTACTGTGATGAGCCAAGTCATGATAGACCAGATCCGGACTAACGGGACCCCTGTTTAAAGGCTCTTGGAGGCCGCCGCCTCTCGTTGTTCCTACGCAACAGTGCTAGATCAACTATGAACTGAGCATACCCCCACAGACCTTTCATTGCTTCACTTTTGTACATGCACTTCTGAAAGAAATTGCTTTCGTGAACGTATCAGTGCTGCGCGGTCAAATCTCAAATGGTTTCCTAACAAACATTCCTCGCACATTTGGCGGTTGTTGAAGGGTACAGGGCATAAACATAATGAAAGTCCCTCTCTAGCTGACAAAGATTGGTCTAACTAGTCAAAATATCTTTGCTCCATAAAAAAAGCCTCAAGTGATCTGGAAACGAATTGAATGTGTGAATAGTAATACCAAAGAAATCCATAAATGCACTAATGATGGTTTCTAGCTACGTTACCGAACAACGAAAAGAACAAATGAAGGGGCAACAATCTACCAAGAGAAGTATTTTCACTTTCCTGATTTAAAACATAATGATTCTGTGCTGGGAGATTCTTGAAAACCCATCCTCTACCATACCTGGGAACGATCTTCATGTTCTGACACCAATGTTTGATCACATCGATCTGAACGATTTCCACTGATGATCGATATCAAGAATGGCAAGAAACGTGAAGAACCAGACTATGAATTCTGCATGAATACTGAGAAGCCGCCGTGGGGGAGATGGCACATTGTTCGCTCTTGCTGCTGAAGAAAAAAACGCCACGAGCCACGAAGACATCCCAGTCCCGGTCAGCGAGACAAAGCAACCCTCATCTGTGTCACAAGCAAGACAGCGTCACCAAACAATTGCGCCTCGGCTCTGTTTGAGATCACACCGCAAAGACATTGTCTCTTTGAAATTCAGTAATAGTCGCTGTTTCATTGTCTGGTATGTGTTTGATTGTTTGTTTATTACGAAAAGCGATTGAGGGCAGGAGGCATTAATTTCTTTGTGATCCTGACACTCTCCCTCTTAAGAGATGTTTCTCATTCATTCGGAGGAGCAAAAACAGGGCTCTCATGATCTCATTTAGAGGCCAATAGACGATTTGTAATCATCGTGCTTATTTCCACTCATTTCAGCTTGTTATGTCAATCATGTTACATAAAATAGTCTTCGACTGTCCTTGTCTATCTACATATGCGCCTGTTACGTTGATAGCTGATAATTGGCTTGGCTATGTTGGACAGGAAAATCAAGAGTTTGTTGTCGGGTCTTTTCCGTTCTGTCGTCTGCCCTCTTTCTGGTCCGTTTTACTTTGTCAAGTCTTTAGCGAATGAAATTTCGAAAAATGCAGTCAAAAATAAAAGTTATTGACCTCCGGCAATGTATACAAGCTATGCACGAATGTTATTATTTTTCTTCTTCTTCCTCTTCTTTTCTGTTCTTTGTTGTTGTTGTAATTGTTGTCGTTGGTTGTTGTTGTTGTCGTTGTTGTTGGTTGTTGTTGTTGTCGTTGTTGTTGTCGTTGTTGTTGTTGTTGTTGTTGTTGTTGTTGTTGTTGTTGTTGTTGTTGT
>JBCAUA010077872.1:265-10842 GCA_038406235.1 Peronia verruculata
TTAGGAAAAGTACGTTTGAAGTTTTGTGAACAAAAAAAAAAAAAAGGGGTTTGAAACCCCCCCCCCCCCCCCAATCACATTCAAAACCCGATTCCTCGGTTCTAGCCCTGAGACATACGTCTCATTTTGACTGGGCACAAGACATATAGAGTCTGACAGCGGTGATATGTACATGTACTACCCAGCTTGCACAAGATGAAAATGACAAGGACACATTCAAGTGGAAAAAAAATGACAAAAGTGCACTGTTTTTTAAAGTGTAGTATATGCCACACTTCACAACACAAATGGAAGGGTTTCTTGTCACTGGTATTTAATTTAGGGCTTGAACACACAAAAAAAAATAAAAAATTAAATAAAAGAGGTGAAATGGGTCTTAACAACAAATTCCTGTAGGAAAGTAACATTACAAAGAAAAAAGAAAAAAAAAAAAAAGAAAGAAAGGTGAAATGGGTCTCAACAAATTCCTGTAGGAAAGTAACATTACGAAAAAAAAAAAGCACAGGTATTTCCTTATCAACAGTAAGAGAAAAAACTGAAAAGAACTGAGAACTCAGTCCCGCAACCAAAAGCTAAGAGTCACAACAAGGATGAATGAGGGAAGGCGGAACAACATCTGTGGAGATGAAAGTTGGAAAGTTCAAGGTGATGGTGATAGTATAATGTACTGGACTTGTTCTGTGTCTCACAGCCGTTATATGATAACAGTTTGTCTAATATTGAAAGAGTTGTCATGTGGTAGGGGCAACATTTCAGTACGCTGTGCTCTTCAATGAAAGTAAGTGAAATGCTCATGTGGTGTCTCTGCTTTCATTGAGGGACACACTGCGCTGCGATCAATGTAGACAAAATGTATCAAAGATCATTTCTTACTGTAATAACTATAATTAAGAGGGCAAATAGAAAAGATGGAGTAATTTTCCTTGCATTGCACTGGAAAGATTTCATATTTTACCCAGGTCTTAACCCCTCACTGCTCACTTGAAGTACAACATACATTGGAGTATGACTGAGGTCAGATACGCTACTGACGTACAGAGGACATCACTGTAAAACACAGTCAGAAGAACTACTGACGTAAGGCGTATGTCACTCTAAAACATGGTTTTACATGATGACGTACGCTGTAGGTCAATAGGATGTCGGACTCCAGTCATGTTCTGACATACAAAGTACATCAATAGAGCAGTAAAGGGTTTTAATCTCGACAGAAATGAAATTACATTGTAGTTCACTGGCGATTGTGCCCATTTTGTGAAATCCTTTTAGCATTGGGGGAGGACATGTCTCGCAGCCAGTCAAAATGAGATGTATGTCGATTTTTCACCATGGGGGGTTTTTAGTATCATGTGAAAGCTTATTTCATGCCCTTTTAGATGGTGAAAAAAGTTCTAAACTAGCTTATTCTAGCCAGAGATATTGCAAATTAAAAGAGACAAGGAAGGGGGGACCCCCCACCAATGACTGAAATTCTGAGAAAATCAAGTTTAAATGAAAGGTTGAACCCATAAATCTACATGCTTACCTCATAAAAATCCTGTTTTTAATGAAATTATATTTATAAATGGAGGGTAAGACCGTTAATGTCTTGTTCAGAAGTGAATACACTTTCGATTTCTGCAATAAAAAAAAAATTGATACCTGACACCCCATCACATTCAAAGCCTGATTTCTCTGTTCTAGCCAAGCGACCTACGTCTCATTTTGACTGGCCACCTGACAAATACCCAAAACAGTGGAGAGGTTAATAAGGATGTTTTAAAACTATCACACCTAGATCCAGAACCAGTCCATTTACAAACATATTGTGCAGATGACGCATTGTCTCTATGTATAAAAAAAGCAGATTAAAGAATACAGTACAAGGCTTGGTTGAAGATTATGTTGATATATTATAAGGTGCAGTAGTACTTTGATGACAAAGTAAACTGCTGCATGAGAACTTGCAAAAAAGTCTGCAGCAAAAACATATCTCAGTGTAGAGTCTGCATATCTTGTTCCCTCATGTTATATGAGATTTGACACAATGAAATCAGTCTCTCATCAAATTTTGAGCATATAGGTATCACTGTAAAGATTATTCATTTCCCTATCAATGTGCGAAAAAATGTTGTTCTATCTTAAGCAGAAATTGAGATATTGGCAATCAAAAACCATGGGGGTGATCTGTTGATGCAGCTGAATTTACTGAGAAAATGGCAGCTCAGTTTTGTAAATCCTTATTAATAATTGTTAGGCCATGCCATGAAATTACAATTTATGGGCTTTTACTTGATCGCTTTCAGTAAACTGAACTCTGAAATGCATTTTTAGATTGATATAGAGGGGTTTGGTGAAGAAAAAAAATTGCGTCAAAAATTCATACACCATTGAAAAACACGTGATTTCTCCGGTCCGGCCAGTTTGACGAGCGCCTGATTTCATCGTGTTGCGTCTCAAATATTATTAGCCACTCTTTACCTGCAAACTACCTACAGCTTCAGAATTTATTATAGTTCTGAAAACTGCAAAAATTTTGATTGACTTGCTATAGTTTTTCTTTGTCAGGCACTCTTGTCCAGATCATGAACTACAGGCTCTGATAAATGTATACAATCATGTTTGCAAGACCAACTTTCTATCAGCTACATTACTCAAATCTCAAGATATAAGACATGGCATAAGTCATTTTCAGATTTTAAAAAAATCATAATTATATCATTCTTTGATAAACAAAAATATCAAACATTGTAGGTGTTCAACTTGACAGCTGAGTTTACTGTGTATAGCTATGCAGGATTCCATTATATCTGAAAATATATCAAAATCTATTTAGCATGGAATGGCACACGAGATCATATGAATATCCCATTTCTTCCACGGAAACCAACTGTCAAAAAATATTAACTGGTATTGAAAGTTATCTTTTCTCTGCACTCAAAATTTCACGCTCTATTTGACAATTGCTGCAGTTTTGGACTTGTGTTATAGGTCACTGCATACAGAATAACGATATCACAAAAATAGCTTGCAGAGTTCACTGTGATCCTGTCTCTTACTATTGAAGCAAACACTGATGATGTTGGTCTAGTCAAACATTATTTTGCTATTTAAGTCATTCTTGAAGTTCTAGCTGTCATTTTTTATGTACATGATCAAAACCACTCTACAACAAAATTTATTATTGTCGAAGTCACTCTACAATCTCACTGAGGTCATTTTTCATTTTTTTTTTTTTTTAGATATACAATTATGATGCTAATTTAATCACTTTTACACAAATACCTAATCTAAAAGTTATAACTTTCATTTGTTAATTTAATGCCACTTTCTAAGCCAAAACCCTATTCTGTCTGAATCATGGTTTTAACTTTAGTACAACACGATGTTGTCTCTTTTCTCTAAACAGCTAGAACTGGCATGCGCTTCTCCACTGCAGCCAGGAGCAGTGGAGCAGCCAGGATGGTACGTGAATATCTACAGTGTGATTCTATCTATTCCTAGGTGTCAGCTTGTTCAAGCAAGTAATAAATTTGATGGCGGGGTGTACAGAAAAACTGAGTTCCATAGAGTTTGAAAGCCATCAAAATATATCAAGCTTACAAGAGCATGTCAGACACCAAGAGTTTCAAATTTCTTTTACCAAAGTAAAACTGCTAATCAGATGAATACAATGAATTTTAGACATATTTTTTTGCTCTGCCATGCCAAATCAATGCATATGGAAGGCAATGCTTACCAAACACTGTCAAAACAATTTTCTTTCTACAGTGTTACAATATCAATCTGAGACCAGCTAATGCGGTATACAAAAAAAACCCAATCTTTTGGTAAAAGGTCAGATTGTCCGCAGGTGATAGTTAAAGGATTCAAATATAGCACAATCAAGGCTCACAAATCTAGTATTCTCACATAAGGCTGGAAACATCTGACAAGAGTTCTGGCAGAGGAAAAGAGCAACAAGGCAGAGGCGCCACAGGAATCGCAGAATATTCATATCACACAAGTACCCATCAGACTGAATGATACCAGAAGTGGTCAAAGTAACCATAACCTTTCAAAAGGTGAACAAGCTAAATAACCTAAAGTTTTGGAAATAACTTTCTCAAAAGTAGCTTTCAATACTATCAAATTATGAAAATTCATTTTTAAAAAATCAGGAAATATCTCAGTGAAATTCAAACATGTCTTTAAATGCATGGCAGAAATCTAGCGTTAATGATTTTCATCTAACTTAAATTGGAAATTTCATTGTGTGACTGGCTTTCCTAGAAATCCATGTATTTCACAGAATTATCATTTGATTCTGCTCTTACTTGAGAGATAACCTGAATTGAACACAGCCCATGGAATCAAAGCATGCTCTACTGTGATATGGCTGTATCCAGTCTAACCAAGGTGATGGCCACAGGTGACTGGAAGCTATAGAAGATACCATGAGTATTCTGGTGATATTAGTACTCTGCGATGTGAGCCATGTAGTATGACAACATCTAAACATAATATAGCTCATAGCGATGAAGATCTGTGGAATGTGAGGGTATCACCAATATTCTAAGTCTGAGTCCCCTTCGACGCCATCATCTGAGGAGTCGTAACTGCTGCTGTCATCATCATCATTGTTGTCGCTGTCGCTATCACCGCTCGAGTCACCGTCATCACTGTTGATCTCAAATATGTTGCGTACGAGACTTGAGTTCATAGGCCGCTGGGGCTGGAAAGTGCAAAATTTGAGGGACATGCGCAAGAAGAGCAACTGTGCCTCAAGGTGGATCAGCAGCGAGCGCGGCAGCTGTAGCAGATCCACAAGATGGTGCAGGACGGTGCAGTTCAAGACCAGAGTGATATATTCCTCGTACTTGCGTGGGTTGGTGACTAGGTCATCAGCTTTGTAATTGTCTTGGATGGAGGAAACAGGCAAGATATTGTGCAAGCAGGCGGTGCTGTCTATGAGTGAGCACTGGAGGAGACACAATAAAAACATAATCACACATACTGGCTGAAGGTCATGATTACTATCACATGCCAGCTATAATGGGGACTATCTACATCAAGACAAAACTTCAAGACACAAAATTGATATACTACTGCAGTACAAAAAATACAACTAAGGCAATGACAATGCTCAAAGTAGCAATATATTCCATTTGGCTTATACATTAGGACCAATGAAAGTTACAGCATGCCAACAAGCAATACGCTAGGGCCACTCAGCAAGATGATGATAAACTACAAAGCAAAAAACTGACAGAAATGCTAAGAAATCATTCAAAATAATTCCAGTTTGGTAAAATTAGTTATTATGCAGTTAGCCAGGAGAAAAGGCTGAATATGCATTGTATTTTCCTTGGTCTGCAGCACAGGAAATAAAGAAGATAGGCCTATAAAGTATAATGTATGTGTCACTGCAGAAAGTCAAAATACTTCTGTGAGTACAGTACAACTGAAATAGCAAATCAGAAAGTCACTATAAATTATTCACTGTTACTGGCATAATCTGCTGTAGGAGGTCATTTTGATGCTAGCAGGGACATACCTAGAATGAAGTCTAAAACTCGTTGCAGAGCTAGAGGAATCAATCAGCACCCGGTCAACAATAAAAATCTACATAGAATTGTTCTGCCTAACATTTACATGGCTTCAACGACAAGTGCTGAGCAAACTTAAGTGTCCATGCCTTGACATACTACAATTTACTGATGAAAGTTCAATAAGAGACCACTAGCACAAATGCTACAAGTGGCATTCTACCCCCTTCCCCCCACTTAAGCTGTCATGTGAAAAGGAACCTCATCAAAGAAATGCCTACGCTATCATATGAAGAGGAATATCACCAAAGAAAAGCTGAAGCTATCATATGGAGAGGAACATCATCAAAGAAATGCCTCAGCTATCATATGAAGAGGAACGTCAATGCAGAAATGCTCAAGCTATCATATGAAGAGGAACATCATCAAAGAAATGCTTGCTATCATATGAAGAGGAACATCGTCAAAGAAATGCCTCAGCTATCATAAGAAGAGGAACATCATCAAAGAAATGCCTCAGCTATCATAAGAAGAGGAATATCATCAAAGAAATGCCTCAGCTATCATAAGAAGAGAAACATCATCAAAGAAATGCTTAAGCTATCATATGAAGAGGAACAGTAAATCAAGGAATGAAGAGTAAAACTGCTTCAAGACTTCATTGTCTAGAGGTCTTCTGTATCTGGCCTCCCCATCTTAAAAAAAAAAAAAGAGAGAGAGGGATAAGTTAACAAGTTTAATCTCTGGTTACCTGAAAGACTTTGCGGGCAGCCAGCTGCTTGAGTGAGGCACTCTTATAGCCAAACATCAGGTGTAGCAAGGAGTCAGCAGAAGGGCAGAGGTGGGCAAACTCGGAGAAGTCTTGCTGGATCAGATTAGACAGCTCCTTTATGACTTCCCTTGTTGTAAAGTAGCCTGATAACATAAAACATCACAATCATTCCCCAAATGGCGCAAGTTAATTTTAACTACATAGAACAAAAAGGACACATTATGAACAAAAGTCAAGCTCTAACTCCAAATATTGTGCTCTCATACAAATATATGCCAATTTCATGAAAGAATAGTTTTGTTTCAACTAAATGCTGTCCCACTCAAAACATCTGATTCCCCTTTAACCCCGTCAATCCCAGTAGGACGTATGCCGTACAACAGCTTTTTGCGCTTGGGCCGTATAGTGTATGTCCGGAAGAAACTGAAAGCCCCGTTCCATTCACCAGTTGGACATGTGTCTGACAGCTTGAGCAGCTGTAATTGTTCTGTTTATGAGTTCTGGCTACAATTTCATGAAGTCCGGAAGTGTTGAAATGTAGTTCTCAGGTTTTTATACTGCTAGCGCAACTGCTGTGACTGCAGTAGGAATGTAAACATCAATTCAGATCTAGATCTAGATCTAGCAGTTCTAGGCCCAGTGCAGTTGCTAGCGCATCTTCATCATTATAAATTAAAACTGTCTGGCCTTGTCTGGAATGAAATGAAAGTTCATTTTATTACCTTTCATAAAATATACAACTTTACATAGTTAGCTTCATTAGTTATGCTGCTATACCCAGTCAAAGAACACAACCACATAACAATGAAAATCCCTACATAAACTGGAACAAAGGCCCAAATGTTGTAAAAATTAGCGAAATCTCTCAGTGGCGAAGGGGTTAAAAACAAAAATCTTCAAAGGTCAAAAAAAAAAAGGGGGAGGGGAGGGCAAGGAAATACACAGTAAAACAAAGAAAAAAAAAAAAATGAAAACAGGTGAAGACTTTGTCATTATACAACCACTGACCTGCATCCACAAGGCAAGCCATGGCCTGGGGTGTTTTTGTGGCCTGTTCAAACAGACTGGAGTGCAGCAGAGATCGTTGAAGTGGAACGGACATGAAGGAGGCAAAGAGGGGTGACAGTTTCCTGAGGGAGACAACAATAATCAGGAGACTGAAAACAGCAATTTAACACAGTCATTTCATTAGATCCAAGTCAGTTTCAGCTGTTTTGAGACAATGGACAAAAACTGTGTGACAGAATTATAATAATACTAGAAGAGAACCCACGGCCTC
Organism: Peronia verruculata; assembly: GCA_038406235.1. Taxonomy (NCBI): domain Eukaryota; kingdom Metazoa; phylum Mollusca; class Gastropoda; order Systellommatophora; family Onchidiidae; genus Peronia; species Peronia verruculata. The sequence goes on from JBCAUA010077872.1 coordinate 7,824, forward strand.
CATACGAGATTTTTTTAATATAGCTTTGCAACCTAAAGTGTATTGTAAGTGTGCTCATATTTAAGTTGATAGTTTAGTTGGTTGAACTGAATGTTACTAAAAAAAAAATGTGTTTTGAACGGTCATACTATCGAATCAAGCAGTCTGCCAAATTTATAATTTAATTGCTATCACATTTTTAGAATAACGTCAAAGATAATGAGCTTTTTTGGGGGTTATATACATAGAAACACAGATCCATGTGCAACAATGTTGTGTGCCAAATTTCATATGGATCCATTCAGCAGTTTTCGAGTCTATAAGCCTATTGTGGCTTTTTCTTACAATTTTATAGTATAGATATAGTATAACTATTTCCAGCACAAAACATAGCCTACATCAAGGGTGTCCAAAGTTTTTTTTTTTTAGTGAGGGCCAAATACAAACAAATAAACAAAGGGATGGGCCACACTCCAAAGAGTACATTTCAAGCCTAGAAATAAATAAATAAATAAATAAATAAATAAATAAAAGGAAGTAACTCATTTATTTTATCAATGAAATTTGACCTTACAGAATTTGTTAGCTTCTATTCACAACTTCCACTATACCAATTTGGATAAACCGATGAAATAGTATGCCCGGTCCCTAAAATTATGCTTTCAGGTGCTCCACTGTATTTTCAGAATTTGCTGCGGACCAATAAATACTGGATCATGGGCCGCAATTGGCTCGCGGGCTGTAGTTTGGACACCCCTGGCCTATATTAAACATTCTATGAGCAGCCCACATCAGATTTTGGAAAATATAAAAGTTCTGTATTTAAAATTAACTACCAGTGTTGAATTTCTGCAAACAGAGTATTCTAAACTTAAGATGATCAAAAGTAAAGAATTATAAATCGTGGATCTTATCGGTTTATCTAAACGAATGTTAAGGGACAGGAAATTGAGAAGCAAAATAGAAAAAAAAAAAAGTGAAAATGAAAGTTAAACTAGTACATTCGTGCAATGTTGGTTGTACCTAGCACCATTACTGAAAACCTGAACAATGACTTCAACAGCCATGGAATGTTGGTGATGAATTACTAAATTAATTGATGTGAGAAGTAAGGAATAAGATCTGTGGTCAAGAAGAGAAAGCTAAGTTCTCAATAAATGACAAATCTTTGATATAAGACATGGGGTTTGACTGAAAATTAATAAAACGTACAGATTTTACATCTTAAGTGAACACAACCTGAACATTTCTACTAAACTGTTTAGTTGACTCTGTATTTTGAATCTACTGGTCACACAAAAATTAATGGCCTAAACCACAAAATCAACCTTTAAGAACCGACTCATCTGGTCACAAGTTAAAAATTTGATGTGAAAGCCAGGACATAAATATCAGTCTCCCTCTCCATACAACCATCCTAGAAAAACAGCTATGAACTGAAATTTAAAAAATTAAAAAAATGCAAACATCAAAGATTATAATTTGATGCAGAAGCAAATACAAATGATCTTTCAGAACCAAAAAAACAGTACATTGTCAAATCTGTATGACAGAGTTAAACAGTGTTAGTTCAAAAGGGATTAAATCAAAAACTAGTATGTGAGCCAGCCTTGATACATTATGCTCATGATGTGATCAACTGACTTACCGCTTCTTGCGCCTGGTCTCCCACACCTGGCCCTGCAGTGCTGGGTTGGCTCCTGCCTCCAGTAAGGTGCGAGCACTCTGCATGTCCTCCCGCAGGATGCAGTGAAACAGGGCGGTCTGACCATAGTTGTTCTGGTGGTCAATCTACACACATACACATAAGTGGTCGAGAGTTAGCCCGTTTGAAAACATTATATGTCAACAATTAAGGTCACTGTCTGTGGTGGTGTCAGTGACCATGTTGTTCGTTTGTAGGACCCAGACATCCTGGATTCTAATCAAAATGGGATTTGGTCCTTGGGAAAGACAATTAACACACATTTCCTGACTCAACCCTGTTCCTAGACTGACCAGGATTTGATGATCGACAGCTGTCATATTTGCTTTCTAGAAAACTGAGTACATATATGGATGCTTCCCTTGAGTCTGACAAAGTAATAATTCATTGTAAACCTTTTACACTCTGTATTATAAAGCTCCCATTATAAATGTCTTGTGCCGAGAGCAAATGAATCGGAAGTCGCTCCATGAGATTGCCAGTAACAGCCATTTTTAACTATTTCCCGACTCAGATAACATATTTTTATTTTCAGGTTAGAAAAGATTGAATTTTCATTTTGTGGTAAACAAAAATTATTCTCAGTCAAAAAATAGTTAAAAACAGCTGTAACTTGGAATCTCACAGATCCACTTCCAAGACAAATACATCTGTTTCTGTGATTTATTTTGCTACCAGTGTTCTGGGAATGGCAAATAAATCACTCGGCTCATTGTCTGTCTCAATCTTAGAAGAGTTTACTCTGTCTACAAACAAACAAAAAAAAAAGGCCAAAGAAGATGCTTGAGCATGAACCACCATGCCATCAGAAGTGCAATCAAAGTACAAGTAAATCAATCTCTGATGAAGCAGCGTCACCATATCAAAAGATCTGACTGCATCTCAATACATCATAATCAATATAATTTCAGGGCACTGAATGAGATTGGCTGAGGAACAAACAGAAAAGTAATATCACTCGATGAACATACAAAAGCCAAAAATGAACTCAGGCACTGAGACATCATCAAAATAGAGAGACAGAGCTTACATGTGTGGAACTCCAGGAAAACGAGTCAACTGGTGAGATCCGAGAATGATACAATTTGACTTAATTGATTATCACTAGAGGGCGAAAATGATCCAATTTGACTTAATTAATTATCACTAAAGGGCGAAAATGATCCAATTTGACTTAATTAATTATCATTAAAGGGCGAAAATTATCCAATTTGACTTAATTAATTACCACTAAAGGGCAAAAATTATCCAATTTGACTTAACCCTCTGAACCCTGCCCTACTGAGCCTTGCAGCACCCTGTGCCTGGGCTCCTGAGCAAAATATGGTATAAAGC
>JBCAUA010077882.1:0-10841 GCA_038406235.1 Peronia verruculata
ATCTATCTATCTATCTATCTAAATATCTATCTGCCTATCTGTCCGTCCGTCTGTCTATCTAAATGTTTATGTTTGTTTCTCTGTGTGTCTGTCTCACATTGAGTCTGTCAGTGTGTCTGCCTTTCTACCTGTCTGTTTGTGTTTGCCTTTATTCATCTGTCTACCTATCTGTCTCTCTAGCTAGCTGTCTATTTATTTAACTGGCTTTCTGTCTATCCAGGGGCCCAGGCCTTTGTTCTGACAGTAAACATTTATTTCTACTGTAACTGAAAACATTAGTTTCATCAAATGTGTACTTTTGCCTCAGAGCTGACAGTGAACATTCGGCGAAATGTCAGCGGTAAACGTTTATTTTCAATCATTATGAAAGGTAAACATTTATTTGCCATTTCCTATTTTGCCAGTTAGTTTTAATTCTATCTTTGACCTAAAACTAAAAGAAGAAGCGATTTCTTCCGGGCGTTCAGCCTTCTGGTTCTAGCTTTTGTTTCCTACATTTATGTTCGTGTATATTTCTTTTTTTCTTTCTTTTTTCTTTCTTTCTTTCTTTCTTTCTTTCTTTTTCATTCTTTCTTCCTTTCTCTCTATCTCTTTCTTTTTTCTCTCTTTCTTTCTTTCTTTCTTTGTGTCGTTCTTTCTTTTGCTCAGTTTTCGTTCCTTTCTTTCATTGGTTCTTTCTGACGTTCTCCTTTTTTCATTCCTTCTTTCTTTTTTTCTCGTTTTCTTTCCTTTTCTTTCTTTCTGACCGTTTCTATCTATCCCTATCTCATTCTTTCTGCCTTGCTTTCTTTCTCAGCTTTTATCGTTCTTGAGCAATACTCTTTATCTCTCATCTTAATACTTATCATCCATTATCACTCTAATGATTGCAAACCTTTCTGTCTATTTTCGAGACCTCCTTTTTTAGTATATATGTGTGTGTGTGTGTGTGTGTGTGTGTGTGTGCGTGCATGTTTGTGCTTATGCATGCGTGTGCGTACGTGATGTGAGGGCATTGCGTGTATGTGTATACGCGCGCGTGTATGCTTACGCTCCTATTCTACTTCCAGCAAGATCAAAGGCGTTTTCTTGCTTACGTAAGAATAAGAATCTCGATCGCTTTTCTCTCATCTATTTTTAATACATTTTCCTGTGCTAAAGTGTCATTAAGACCTGGTTGATCTGAGCTTATGTTGCATTCTTGCAGCCGTTACTTACCATAATCAGTATCGATCAGATACCTTTTTTTTCTGAGCTATTACTCAAGCTGTTTTTAGGATTTACGTGTAATGTGACTTGAAAGTGATATATGAGAATTTGAATTCTTTTAGGAGGTGTGGATAGGTGGGAGTGTTGTTAATGTGTGTGTGTGGGTGGGTGGGTGGAGAGGAGGGGGAGTTGAAAGGTTAGAAAATGCAAAGTTTTTAGCTGTTTACCTTTGATCCATTCACTGTTATTCTGGATGGATGAATGGATGGATGAATGGATGGATGGATGGATGGATAGATGAATCGATAAATGGATGGACGGATGAATGACAGATGAACGGACGGACGGACAAACGGACAGATGTGTGGATGGAGTATTGCTTTTAATTTTAAATATCTGTCGATCTGTCTTTAAATGGCTCTTAATTCCTCCGTGTCTCCATCCATACAGTCATGATCCATTCCATCCATTTACTCGCTCACCTCAACCTTCTTTCACTCAATTGTCAACCCTTCCCTCCATCCATGCATAAAATAAAATCCTTTACACTAAGCTTGCTTTGTAATACCTCCCCCCCCCCCCTTTCCCCGAAACCAACCAAGATAACAAGAAGCTGCTACGCTCATACCTTGAAGGTTCCATCTTTGATTAGACCCAATCATCTCTACATAAACAACTACAAAGCGCTATTATGTATCTGTCAGCTTATCAGCAAGCGCTAATAAGCGCTGATAACCTTGAGATCCAGAGCACTCACGTCTAGGCTAACTCTCCGCCATGATTTAAGTTAGCAAAGGCCAATAAATCCTGGCCCATTAATACAATTTTTTCGGCCTCACTACGAAGGCTGGGAAATCGAGCAAAGAACCTAATCTCGTACCTCCATTAGCTTTTTTAATTGCGTCCATTAATAGCCCATCGGTTTATTGTTTTGTTTCGTTGTATGTGCAAGCGGCCGTGATTTGTTTCGTTTGTGTATGTGTGTGTGCAGATGTGTTTTGCTTTTTTCTTTGTTGTTTTTCGTTGCTTTTCTAATCCTTGTTTTTAAATATGCCTGCGCGGGAAAATTATGCCCTTTTAGTATTCGCTCGCTTTCTTCCTTTTCTGGTTCGAAGTAAATACTAAAGCATTAGATTCGCATCTCGATGTAACAGTGCCGGCCAAGGCAGCGAAAAGGAACGAAATGCCAACGTATACACTCCGACAGGACACAGTACGAAAACAGGATAATGGGGTCACTGAGGTGTTGAGACGCCAGTTTCGTCAAAGATTTGCTCATGGTACCGGTACTATGCAATGATATTCCTTTCTATAAAAATTTGACATATCATCACTGACGCTAGAAAATCACTTAACTCCTTTTGAGCATTTTTATCAGAAAGAGCAAACAAACAAACAGACCGAAAAAAAAGGAGGGGGGGGATCAAAATTTATCTGTGGAGCTGTGTGCACAAAAAGTCATAACTTGAGAATACCGTCTTGAATTATAGCTAGATCTATATTATGGAGTTTGTACGATAACTTTTGGACCCGAGTGTAAAAGGTTGTACTGAAGTAATACCATACTCTTGTTATGCCGTGTGAGCATAAAATACATTTATTATTATGTGTCACGTCTTAAATTTGTTACTACAATATGCTAATGCTATATTTTTTTTTTTAAATCCAGACCTCCAGCAGTTTGCAGTGGTACGTTTAGAGGTAAAGAGTCTAATAAGTGCTCTGATTATTTTACAGTTATGATTAAAATTAGAAATATAATCATGGGCCCCATGTCCAAGCCAGTTTAATTCTTGACAGTCAGTTCTCTTTGCCTCAGTCGTACCCAAGCCTTTCCAAACTAAATCAATATCCGAAGCAATTGTAACAACATTAGTGAGTTGTTGAATCATAAACAATAATGATAATAAACAGATTAAGAACACGCAAGAAAGAAAAGCTGCGCTGCTTTACTTTTTTTAGAATTATTATTTATTTGTTTGTTTGTTTGTTTTTTCGTTTGATGTTTGTTTGTTTATTTATTTGTTTGTTTGTTTGCAACGCCATCATCGTCAGCATCCCATTATTGGTACGCCTATCATCATTATGTTTTACCATCTGCATTGTGATTGTCCTAATCGTCATCATCAGAGTCAGCAGACAGATTGGGAGGTTAATTGATTGTTTGATTGATTGATGGTCGATACATTTGCCGTGTGAGTTTCTCTCCTTTCCCGGTTCACTGTCCAAACATGCTGTTAGTTGATGCGTCAGTGGTCAGTGTTTATTACGTTTAGCTTCTATATGTACGTCTTTCAACCTCCTGCCTGTCCAGTTAGTGCTTACGTCTATTTCTTATGTAACCTCTTTGTTGAGCCTGCTTTACACGGATATATGCTGTTAGTAGACACTCTTTTCAGATGTGTGGCTGGTTGTGAGTATATAATATCCTACGTATACGACTGTTCGTGTGTGTGTGTGTGTCTGTGTGTGTGCATGTGTGTGAGTGTGTGTGTGTGTGTGTTTGTGTGTGTGTATGTGTGTGTGTGTGTGCATTTGTGTTTGTGTGTGTGTGCATGTGTGTGTGCCTCTGTGCTGGATAAATGCTGCATGTTTTATGAACTCAAATACTCAGCACGGATCCCTAACTGGAAGAAAAACTTAGAAGTACTCAGGTAGGTACATACATACAAGCAAACAGGTTTGTAGATCTGCATGTTAAAGATTGTGAATCATAGAATGAAATTTGATCCACGAGCGTATTGATTTACTGTGGTGGTTCCTTTGGTGATGATAGTATTATGTGTATATTATGTGTGTTAATACACTTACCATCTGTCATTATATCGATCATGAATTGCGTAATGCCTTTGTTGTTGTTGTTGTTGTTGTTGTTGTTGTTATACTCCTTAGTAAGAAAGTAGTGATAACTCAGTATTCAGTCATTTTGAGTTACCACAATTTTGCTCCAGACCAGCGGTTTATATGTGTATTTATTTATTTATCTTTTTATTTGTTAATCTGTGTGTTTATTTGTTTATCTTTTTGAAGCCTTTCAATCCTAAGAAAATAGGATTATTTCGGCTTTACTGAGACGGTACTATTTTAATATGTATATGTCCATTGTTTATGATCATTTGTCAAAGTTTTAGCAGGCTATTTGAAATTATGGTCATATGTATAGTCGTGTCAATATTACGAAACTATAGCCCGCACATCTTTACTGCCTTTGCTGCAATGTCAAAGGGAAACTACTTTTGACAAGGGAATCAATCCAGCAAAGATAGAATGGATTGTCGAAAGATATTCAAAGTTATTTCCCCTGAATACGACTCCATTCATGTCTTAGCGTTCGTCAGGTCAATTGGTGTTGTTTTCACTTTCGGAGACAAAACATCGAACTAATGTGTATCTTTCTGGTTTTCTCGTTCCAGTTTGAGCGGAGGAGAGGAACACCTCGAGAAGTTGGCTGAGTTAGAACGTCTGTTGGCACAAGCTCAGTCCGAGAAAATGAAACTTGTGGAGGAACAGGTAAGGTTTTGAAATCGAGATTTTTTAAATTTTTTATTTATTATAATTTATTAGACTCTATCATTATTTTTTTTAAAATTTATTATTATTATTATTATTATTATTAATTTTTTTTTTTTTTTTGCCTTGTTCTGATTTTGTTGTGATCGATCAGGTGAAGACCTTGATCTAGATCTAGATCTAGAAGATTGTTGTATTTTACTTTAATTTTAGGTAATTTAGAGATCAATTTCTTGTCATATCCTTTCTCTTGTCGTAGGTGGTCATTTTCATGTTGTTGGTGACATTTTAAAGAGAATAATCAATTACGAACCCATAATCTCAAATAAATATTGATATGTAGCGCCTCACTCCTGTAGGGCCTGAAGCTCTTACAGAACCAAAATGGTTAGCAGCCACACACGAAATATGCCTGAAACCAAACAGGGCAATAACATACGTATACGTACATGGTATACAGAAAGACTCGAGACATGCTCACACAGATAATCCTGTAATGCAATTCAAACGCATACATCGTCTGTAGACATGACTGACAGCCCTCTCGCGTGAAAGACTTGAAAACATTACGCAGACAGATACTTGCTGAACAGGTAATTTTTTAACTGTTGTTTAAAAGTCTCTGGGTTTGAACAATTGCGAATGCCTGCAGGCAATGCATTCCAAAGTAAAGGCCCTGCATATGAAAATGCTCTGTCCCCATAAGTATGTATTAATATACATGTACATGTAGTACATGCAGTGTGATGCAATTGAGGAAACTTTTATTTACTGTAAGATAATTATATGTGTAACATATATAACTCTAGAATTAGAATAGATTTGTTTTGACCAAACAAACAGCTGGAATCTCTGTCTAACTTTACGGGGGGGGGGGGGGTGTTACAAACACTCCAAAATGTTCACTACTATTGACAAAGAAAAGCATAATATAAAAATGCAGAGGACGGGTGACAATTGTTCACAGATCTCATGGGGAAGAAGTAACAAACATCAGTGAGCGTTCTATTTTTATCAAAGGGGTACAAACACTTCGCCGGGGATTTCCAGATTTTTGCTTAGTCAGACATGAACTATTGTGGTGGTGAGGGCAGAAGAAAAGAAAATATTTTTAAAAACCCATTAACAAACAAGTCATACTGTCAGTATTGCTTGATAACTCTGAGTTGACAAGTAGAATTGGCATGAATGGAGAAATTGGTGGTTTGATCAAGTCAAATGACTTGGCATGAAGACAGCCTGATATTTTTTTTTGTAAGCCATCAAGCCAGGATGTTGCTGAGCCGCTCTCCTCTTGTCCGACTGTTGTCTGGTGATGTGTAGATTACTAGAGCTAGTACATCAATTCAGGTTGATGGTTCTGGCTTGATTGTCAGTGGAGCCCTTTAGAATTGTGAAGTCTTGGCTGTGAATATTTTATGAAAGATGCCAATATTTTTTATTCTATGAAAGATGTGAATATTAATTTTTTGTTCATTCGTTTGTTTGTTTTTATTTTATTTTGTTCTACATTACATTTCGTTATTTGTTTTGCTGATTGAAAAAATTCACAGCGTCTTTTAATAATAAAAATAATTTTGTCAGTTAAGTGAACATTATGTAGAAATAAATTGTAGCTTTAGTTTCATTTTTTATTCGCTTAAAGAAATAAGGAGGAAAGAATTCATGAATAGGGATGAGCAGAAATAAAAATTTGGTTTAGTATTTAACATGAAGCTATTCTGAAATTGCAAGAGAATTTTTTCCTTGATCTGTGACCAACAGCAAAAAGGTGATTTGTTTTTCGCCACGTTGTGCAGAAATTGATAACATTTCCTGGTCACAGATTTTGAGAAAAGTTCTCCCCTCTTCTAAATAATGCCCTCTTACTGTAATACCGTAAACCATTTAAAAGTTAAGAGCCCGCGCTCGGCTTGTGTTCCTTCGACAGGTGAAGATCCGTGAGTCGGAGATGATGGCCTTACAGAAGAATGAAGCTCTGGAGAGAGAGCTGGAAAAGGTCCGCCTGCGAGAGAAAAACACACAGATGGTGAGTGAGACATGGTTGTGGTTTTTATAAGCTTTTCAACCTCCTGTAGTGGTGGTTATCTCAGCTGTCCACAACCGTGGTGAAAAATAACATAACACTATCGTGTTATGTGATTGTGTACGTGGATCAGATATAAGTGCCACAATATTTCCAAGTTGGTGCCAGCATAAATGATGAATTACAGATAGAAAACATTGAGCAAGACGGAGAGATCACCCGTTTTCACACCCAGAGATGATTTCATGGTGATATACTGATCTCAATGACACACTGACAATATGTCATTCGAATAATGTCACCAATCAAATGTTCACAAGAAATGAGTCATTTTGACCTTCAGCCAAATTACTTCCCTTGCCCAGTACAAGAGGTATAACACAAGCATTATCAAGAAGGAAAATATCACTTTTTTGCTGTTGGCTTGAAACATAAGTCACCAAAATTGTGAAAAATTCACCATATCATGAAAATGTGTTTTTTCTATGGTGACAATTTTTTCATAATTTTTTACATCACCCGTATCAAATAACAAGAGAAAAAGCGATTTTTCTCCTCTTTGCAATGCTTGCCCTACACCCTTTGTACTTGGTAAAGGGAAGTAATCTAGCTGGCTGAAAAAATGGCTCATTAGTGATGTACAAACTCTTATCTAAATTGACAATGATAGTTAAAACAGTAAAGTTTTACAGGTCAGAATGTTTTTTTTCTTAAACTGATATATAATTCATATAATCATAGGTCTAGTTTTTGATATCCCTCTTTACCAGTTGACAACGACAACAACAACAAGAAAATATGTTATCTGTTTCTAAATTTTCTCAGCCTTGCTTATGGTCATGTTTCTACAAGACAAAATATCACAAGCATACCTTAAAAAAAAAAAAAGAAGAAAGTTGAATTTTTTCACCTTAAAATGCATGCCGAGTATGATGAGAAAAATTTTGTGCGTACAAATTTGGAAACTTTGCCCAGGCAACACCATCTCTGCCCACTCATTCATTCAGTTTTTAACTGTAAAGGATTCTTTAATGTCCATAATACATATCGCATCTGTGGCATATATTCGCCCATATCCAAGAAGGTTGGACATTGGGCTTCCCTACCTGAGAAGTCAGGAGATTATTGAGTCACTGAAAAAAAAACAAATGAACATCACAGGGTTAAAATGACAGCAGTCACAAAATACCATTCTTGTGGTTATCTGCCCTACCAGTAGCCCCCCTACTGAAGTTTCACATCTGCCACTATCGAAAGACACCTATAATACTATAAATAAAAAATATGAGGATATATTTCTCAAACAAGAGTCGTACACTGTCAAATCTTAAAATTCATCTTATGTAAAACTAGTATTTTGTGACTACCATCGTTTTTCCCTTGTGGTCTTCACATGCCAACAGGTTTTCTAATCTTTCCATTCCTTGGTAGGGATCTGAACTTACAATGTAAATTTTTAGCATTCTTGAATATCCCATGAGATGCATTCACTGCAGTTGTATCTAATGAAATCAAGAATATCTTTGCACCAGAAGAAAAATTAATACTCCCTGTCCTTTCTTGAGATACGTTTCACCAACTAAAAATACTTTTGATTCTCATTACAGCAAGCCCGCCCCATGACTCGCTTCCTTCCAAACACAAGCAAAGACTTTGACCTGCGAGCACACATAGAAGGGTCGGGTCATCAACTGGACATGTGCCCCCATGTCATCGTGACCAATCACAGCTGCCGCGGCTACTTGCACAAGATGGGTGGCCGCATCAAGACCTGGAAGAAGCGATGGTTTGTCTTTGACAGGATGAAGAGAAAGGTAAGCCTATCGAGAGGTCTTATTCTGTCTTTTTGGGAGATCATCTCTGACCAGCCCTATTACTTCCCTTTGCCACAAACAAGGGATGTTGAATAAGCAGTTAAAAAAAAAATCAAAAATTAATTTCTCTGTTTCTAGCTTGAAATGTACACCTTGAAATATTTTTTTAAAATTTGGAGTAGAAAGAAAATGTTTTCATTGTATTGTAAAAATTTTGTCAGTTTTTTTTTTTTTTTTTATGATAAATCATTTAATATGACAAGAAGTAAAATGTTGTTTATTTTCCTTTTTAAACTGCTTGTTCTGGCAAAGAGTAGTACTAGGGCTGGTCAAAATGATCTCCCACTCTATATAATAAGAGCGATCAGGGGGCATGGCACTTATCATATGGTCCAATAAAGTTGGAATCGGCAGGCATTTAAAATTCAAATAAAATTACAGACGTGGGCAACTGATACCCAACTGTGTTATAGGCTACTCTTTATTTTGATTGAATTTACAGAATTGTTTGAATATATATATTTTTTTATGCCGAACTATCATTCATTTTGTTCGCCATCAGTTCCGTGTGGGACACATGAGGCGTTCAAAACACGTTTTCTTTGAGTAATAGTCAGTTTATTGAACCAAAATATCAGCATCGAGGTGCGCATGCTGGCCAAAAGATTAAAGTCGCAGAACTATATATTAAAAAAAATAAAAAAAACTCCCACGGAGGCCATGGGGTAGCCAGCCAGTATAAAAATAAAAACAAAGCCTTCACTCCCTACCCGGAAGGGTCGAGAACTCCCGGGGGTCTGGGAGAGCTCAGACAGACTTACCTCCCCGCCATTACTGGCTCAAGGAAGGAAGAAGACAACAAACTGATCCGTTCACACTGAACTCACCCCGGCCAAACTGCCGATAACAACAAATCTCAGCTGCCTTTTTGTTTAAATCCAGCTGCTATTTTTGTCTCAGTTCATTCCCCCACCCTTCCGCCCGTTCCCACGCCCCCCCCAACCCCCCCCCCCCGGGTATATTTGTAACATTTCTATTATGTTATGCTGTGTGTATTTGTCTTAGTGTTTAGGTATGTGTGTGTGTGTGTGTATGTGTCTGTGTGTGTATGTGTCTGTGTGTGTGTGTCTGTGTGTGTAAATGTGTATGTCTGTGTGTGTGTATGTATGTATGTATGTATGTGTGCGTGTGTGTGCGTATGAACGTACGTGTGTGTTTGTGGGTAAGGTGTAAGTGGGTGGGTGAGCAGGTGAGTGAGTCAGTAAGTGGATGAGTGTGTGAGGAGGTAAGTGAATGAGAGAGTCAGTCAATCGGTCAATCAGTTATCAGTCAGTCAGTCAATCAGCCTTACAGCCAATAAATCAGTCAGTCAGTCAAACAGTCAGTTAGCTAATGAGTGAGACGGTGAACTTTTGAGTGAACAAGCCATGCAGTATGCGATTCACTCAGCTCAATTACTCCATCAATCAGTCATTAAATCAGTCAGTGAATCAATTACTCAATCGTTCAGTCAGTCTTAAAGTCCTTAAATAAGCCAGCAGTAATTGTGAACAGACGACAATGTGCCCAGTATTGTGGAGAAACGAACACAAGTGCAAGAGGGTGAAAAAGACAAAAAAAAAAAAAAAAACAGAATTAAGTGAGGGGAAAAAATGAAATTGAAGATAAACAGAAGAGGAAGAATAAAATCCTGAGCAGTTTGCCGTGGTAACGTCTGGTCTTGGGGCTGCAAACACGGAGCATCTCCAGCAAAGCTCAGCCTTCAGTGTGCACGACCTGCCAAAGACAACAGGAGATCTGAACGGGTTACCCTATCATTTGGCTGGTGACTCCTTGCCCTTGGAAACATAGCACCAGCAGGTGTGTATGTGTGTGTGTGTATGCGTGTGCGTGTGTGTGTGTGTGTGTGTATGCGTGTGTGTATATGTATGCGTGTGCGCGCGTATGTGTGTGTGTGTGCGTGTGTGTGTGTGTATGTATGTGTGTGTGTGTGAACAGGGATGGAGAGGGGGGAAGGGGTAGGGGCAAAAAGACCAATTTCCAGACCAACCGACAGACAGACAAGTAGACAGGCACACAAACAGACAGACAAACATAGACCTATAGACAGTCACACACAGGCAAACAGTCGGATAGACGGACGTATGGGTGGTTGAATGGATGGGTGGATGGTTGGATATATAGACAGACAAACAGACAGATAGATAAATAGACAGACAGGCAGACAGATAGGCAGACAGACAGACAGACAGATAGATAGATAGATAGATAGATAGATAGATAGATAGATAGATAGATAGATA
>JBCAUA010077893.1:0-10840 GCA_038406235.1 Peronia verruculata
ATCTATCTATCTATCTATCTATCTATCTATCTGTCTATCTATCTGTCTGTCTGTCTGTCTGTCTGTCTGTCTGTCTGCCTGCCTGCCTATCTATCTGTCTGTCTGTCTGTCTGTCTGTCTGTCTGTCTGTCTATCTATCTATCTATCTATCTATCTATCCAATTGACCGATCAGTCTTTCAGTCAATCAATGAATAAAACCAGCAATACTATTGATCGCTCGAATGACTAATGCCTATGTCATAGGCCGATGGATGGACTGCTCCATCAAATAGGCATTGTTAAATCAGTTAGTTTTCAATCAGTCATAAACAGAAGTCAATCATTCTGTTACTCATGCACTTTGTCAAGGTTGTATTACAACTGTTCTTGATGAACCGGCCAGGCCAGTTTTCCACCATGATGTTTTTCTTAAAACCTTTCTCAAGAAATGTAGATATCATGAACTAACTAGAAATAGGATCGGCAACATTGCATTTTTATATATATATCGATTTTTTTTTTTTTTAGTAATAGAATTTGCATTAACTTTGTAATTTGAACCATGGCAAATTGTCAGATTCTGTGAAATTCAGTCACGAAATGAAAATTTGCCTTTTTTTTTTTTATCTGTTTAACAAACTTTTCAGAGACATTTACCATACATTTTGAAACATATTTGGGTTCAACAGAAATATTTCCATAATATGTACATCAAAAGGTTGAAGAGTTCTGAAAGCTACTATGGCGAAAATTAGGTTAAAAAAATTCTTTTCATCTTACAACAACTCCTAATCCGATTTTTTTTTTCAGAGCGCTACACTTTATAGTGAGAGACAGATATGTGTTATATATAGAGAGCTTAAGAGCGCCCACGCTAATATACTGTAGATCGAATGTCTAATCTTTTAGATTCATTCGAGCCCAAGAAATACATTAAAACAGATGATATAAAATATCCAGAAGTTTGAACTCAACATTGTGCATCGTTGTCAAAGGAAAAAGACCCACATGACAGTAAAACGAGTAGACGTGAAAATTGTTTTGATAGATGAGATCTACACTCAGACAAAACGATTCTCTTCAGGGATGTGAATACGAAAAAGGAATCATATAGTATTCACTATTAACTCGCTATAAACTGGGCTATAAAGCATGAAAAGAAATAGACAAAGAAATTGTAATTTTATAGAGCAGGAAAAGGCAAGTGAGGACAAAATAAAATATTTATTATCATTATAATCAGCTGTTGTATTCTGGACCAATAGATCTCTACATCTCGGATGCATTAGATCAAGAACGATAACAGTAACTACAATGGCATTAAAACCAAGAAGAACTATAACGTACACAAAAGATGATAATATCGTCAGCCTCTAACACTGACCGAGAAAATGATAACCAACTACAGCAACAGCAAAAAATCACAAGGGCAACTACAAAACATATTACTGTATTATAATCCGCTATTCAATGTCTGTCTGGATGCTCTCGCCTACTCGAGATGTATGGGGGTGGGAAAGTTGATTCTCGATGTTGTTAGCTTTTAAGAATATTCCGAGGAGGATCAGACATACTCACAAATCGTCTGGTTTCTTGTTTTTGTTTTGTTTCGTTGATGAAAGTTTAATTTTTTTATATTTCATCTTTGAGCTATCTTTGAACGTTTTCATGTCTGTTTCATGTACAGACCTCCTACAAAAAGACATGTTTGACATTTTCGTGCGCCATTTCTTCTGGAAACGAGTGGGAAAATCATTGTAAAACGATACTTTGATAGACGTTAAAATTTGGATACTGAGTTTCAAATATTAAAAGCAGAATCTATGAGTGGACTGGGATAAGGTATGCTGTGTTAAATTGGAGTTAGATAAAGAAAAATTTTAGAATAGTTCAATCGTTAAAAAAAAATAAAAAATAAGGAAACATATACATAAAAAAAAAAAAAAGCACTTTCATTGTCACAACTATTATTAAATTGTACTGCTGATTTTGACATTAATCCCTTCTTGACTCGGGCTCATTTCTTTAATGATTTCATCAAGAGCTGCTGAGCAGTGCTGACAGGAATACACTCAAGTTTAGTTATTGCATGTTGTCCTGTTACCAGTTGACTTTACAAAACGATTACACTTTTGGCGAGGATATAATATAAAGATATTCCTAGTCCAGCCATACATCCTTTGTCATGTAAGTTAAGTTTCTTTTTTTTTCAGGCCCCATATGTTTGCGTTTGGTGCATAATTACTTTCACACATTTATAAATTGTTTCACTTTTCTTCCTACGAAGGAGAAGTTCCTGTCGATTGAATGTCTCTGTCTGACTCCAAAAAGTTGAAGTCATCCCCATTTCCAGTAGAGACTTTTCAATACTTAAACGTCTTTCTTTCCTTATTTCTTTCTCTCCTTCTTTCGTTCTTTTTTCTATCTTTCTTTAATTTCTTCTTTCTCTCTTTCTTTCTTTCTTTCTGTTTTCATTCTTTCTTTTTTTCTTTCTTTCTGTTTTTCATTCTTTCTTTCTGTCTTTCCTTCTTCTTTCTCTCTCTTGTTTCTCTCTTGTCCCTTTCGCCTTCCTTCCTTCTTTCTCTCTTTCTTTCTTAGTTTTTTTTTTTGCTTTCCTCTAGCCCATGAACCCTGAACAGCCAGGGGATGTGTTTACAACTTTTACATGTTTATGGCTCTCTTCGTCTATGCAGATGATTTATGCAGTCTTTATTTTATATTTTTCTCTCCAGGATTGACGAGCCCTAATTTCAGCCTGTTGTAACTGTAAATGTCTCTACCCACCCGTATTATTTTAATCTTCCTAGTAATCAGAGACTTCAGGAAATGCCCTTTTTTTTAATATCAGAGTTTCCTAAGTTGAATAAATGCCAAGCTCCAATAACAACAACAAAAGAAATATGATTAAGCGGCTCTTGCTATGGTTCAACACCAATTTTCAAGGATAATAAACGCTGCTATTTTCCCCTTCAATTAAAGCCTGTCGTTGGTTAAAATACCCCATACAGAGAGGACTGTTTCGCGGCGCTTAGCAAAATTTTCATTAGCCGTGCTGACAATCTGATGCTGACAGTCTGTCCGTAAGGGACACTGATCTCTTCTGTCACATCAGCACAGATTTTTTTTAAAATTAGAGAACATTTCCTCACTAATATGATGGTGTCAGCGATTCCTTTGGAGCCATTACTAAAACATCAGCGGAAATAAGTTCTGCGCTTAATCTATACGATAAATCTGCAATAAAACCCATGAAAGGCTTATGGACTCCAAAAACTACTGAATATATCCATATGAAATTTGGCACAGACCATTATTGCATAAAGATCTATATTTCTACTTATATAAAGCTGAAAAAAAAAAAAGCTTACTATGTTTGGCATTATCATAAATAGGCGATAATAACTGAATAGTAAACTCACGAGAGAGTTTGTTCCGAATTGTGAGTGCGATAGTTCGAGCGTTCAAATACCAAACATGTTTTTTTCGGGCAACATTCAGTTTCAACATCCTGAATATCAACATCAAGGTTGCCATACACTTTAAAGTCACAGTATAGGTTTGACCTATTAAGTTATTCATCTTCCACAAAGGTCGTCGTTTCTCTTCTAGTCTCTCAGGAAGCAAATACTGGAAATCTTGACACGCTCTCGTGCACATAATAACTATAACAATAATCAAACCACAGAGAAAGACAGCTTATTCAGTAACAGTGATACTTATGAGCGGGAATAACATAAAATCAGAGGTTACCAGGATGGTTACTGGAACAATAATTTCGTTCAGGCGGAAAGCACAAATTAGGGGTAATTAGCTTGGCAAATTTAAAATGAAATTATGGGAGCCAAAATATTCCTTTTGAGCTATCTTTTTATAATGCTATGTCACATCTGGCTTTTCTGTACAGATAATGATAACCGATAAAGAAAAAACAAACCAAGAATGAAACAAAACAAAATAGAAGTACAGGAATAAATAAGTAAATAAATAAATAAATAAATAAACAAATAAATAAATACATAAATAATAAACAAACAAATAAATAAGGAGACAAATTAAGATCAAGCCTGCCACCTGAGTTCAAGAAGCAATTCTGAAGTAAAAAAGAACAAAAAATCCTCCAAAACTCAGATAAGAAGAGGAACTTATAATGGATGTCAGAAAGGCCTGAAACCAAATATTCCAAACACTTTTTCTTTAACAAAAGTGAGCATATATAATAATCTTAATAATAATAATAATAATAACAATGACAATAGTAGTAGTAATTCTTATTATAGGAGTTGTTTTAGGAAAATGAAGAAAAAGCGTCATTATTATGCTCGTTAATGGAATTATTTTTTCTTCGTTATTGTTTTGACAGCACTAATGTCCTCGGATCCTTTCTAGACGGCCATTTAATTGTCAGCCTTTTCATTCGAAATGAACACTAACGTGCTATCCTCGTTCCATTCTGAGCCATCTCTGATTTCGGATTCCTAGTATAACATAAAATGAACGGCATTTAAGAAGAGGATAAATTGAGTGAATGCGAGAAAGAGGAGGAAGAATGAGCAAGAAAATCAAAATAGTGTACAGCAAAACAACAACAACAACAACAACAACAACAACAACAACAACAACAACAACAACAACAACAAACTAATAATTATACTTTCGGTGAATGAGAAGATAATAATATTCAAAAAGATAAATAGCAGATTGAGACCAGGAAAGCTGACGGACACGCCATTTTTTTCTGCCAGATATGGCAAGGCTCACATCCCGATAAAAACAACTACAACAACTTTACAATAACAAACACCTTCATGTGAAGGTAAAGGTTCTTCCGCTGCTTTGGGACCTGATCTATATCACGATTGAAATACAACACCCACTTTAATTTGGTTCCTGGCATTTAGGCATCAAAAACTCATATTCGGTTGAAAATGAAAGAGATGAGTGAAAAAAAAAAAAAAAACCCAAAAAACTACCACCTACCCCTAGCTTTAGTTTCATTTTGTTGATGCTGAGTTAATTGATTATTAATTTACGTTCGTCTCTCAAGAATAACTCGCGTGGGCTGGACTGAGAGGAGTAAATGTCATCTTTTCAGATTTCCTTATAAAGCCATGAACATGTTTACCTAATCTCTTTTTTTTTTTTTTAATCTTTAAACAACATACTCTCATTGTCCGTTTTTGACGTCAAATGAAAACCCAAACAAACGCCACAATTATAAAAATAAAAAATAAAAAATCACGCTTGTTTGTTCTTCGAAACGTTCATCAGGAACCACGCCTTCAACACTAGGAAATCAGCATGTTTTAAGACAAAAAATAAAGTAAACAGATTTCATTATAACGTTAAAACTCGATTTTTCTGTATTTAAATAAAGAGCTTTCAGTTTCAACAAGCTCACACGTCCCTGTTACTTTCCTCTCAACAGAAGGCAACAACTAGAAGACAGCGATAGTCATATTCGAAAAAAAGATGTTAGTTTCGATAATCCTCAGTCATATTTGTAGCGTAACAGTTTACAAATGATGCCCTAAATTAATGTAATGCATGTAATCATAATATCATGTGCATCTTTTCGTCTTTTTTTTTTTCTATGTATATGTTTCCGTTCTTTGTCATTCAATCTCTCCATGGTGTGTTGCCATCTTTTCCACATTTCTCTCATTCTTTGCTAGCTTTTCTGAATTCACTCCCTGTTTCAGCCTTAGCATGTTTTATCTCTCATCCTTACTTTCCCCTTCCTCTCCTCTCCTCTCTTTCCCTTCTTATATATAGTGGCAATCATTCTCTAACCAATTATACGCTCTTCTTTAGTCTTCATGTGGCTTGTTCATGTATCTCATGCATAACATTTGGCCCTCTGATCAGGACCCAGTGTCTCTCTGCAATACCTCCTGCCCCGTCACACGTTTTCTTTGAGGGATTGGTCTTCTGCCTCTCCATTGAAAGTGTTGGTGGTTCGAAACCTACGGAGAGAATGAGAAGAATTAGAACCTTCTTTTCCTTTTAGTGGCCCAAAGGTCCTTTGGCTTCTTGGGCAAGGAAGCCCGGCATCTAGCCTTCTCGATTAAAGGCGAAAATATTTCGGTTACGTTATGACACACTAGAGAACCCGTGGCAGTTAATTATCAAATGAAAAAAAAAAAAAAACGACGACGCCCCTATCAGTGTAAAATTTCTAAAATCACCTGGAGGTTTCTACCCAGAAAAGTTTTCTCACCAGACTAGACATGTACTCAAAACCCGATATAATGTTATTTTAGGATTGAAAGGAAGCATACATTTTACTTTGACCACCCCTTTACCCCGTTCTCCTTCTGTGCATGGATTGTAAGCAGCTACAGCCTGAACAGCAATTTGGGTGGGCGGGGGAGGGGGGAAGAGGGGAGGGGAGGACTAAAGCAAGAACTAGTTTGGCATGAATCTTAATACGTTAGAGGCCTGGATGAAAAATAATGTGCAGACCCAGTAATAAAGGTAACAATAATCTAAACAATGGACAGTATCGATCCTTCAACTTCCATCAATGTTTTACGTGTAATGATATCACGATTCTGTTGAATTCCTTTTAGTATATATGAATAACTGGAAATGTGAGATAAAAACCATTCGAATACCTTTTTTCTCTCTTTCTTCTTTCTTTTATTCTTTATTCTTTTCTCTTTCTTTCTTTCTCTCTTTCTTTCTGCCATTATTTCTTTTTCTTACTTGTATCTTTCTTTTTTGTTTCTTCCTTCCTTGCTCTCTTTGTCCATTTCTTTCTTTTTTTTTCTTTCTTTTCCTTCGTTCTCTGTTTTTTCTCTTTCTTTTTTCTTTCTGCACTCTTTCTCTCGTCTTCTCTCTCTCTTTTATACTCTTTCTCATTCTAAGTCTCCATCACTCTCTTAGCTATCATTCTGATTTACCTTACAATTTCAGAAATGTTCCTCAGACAGGCACTGTTAGCAATTTCTGATGAAATGTCAGCTCTAGTCTGGTTCGAATCTCAATGACTTTGATTTTTTACAGCTGTCTTTAAAAAATAGAAATTCATCAGTTCGAAAAGCAACCTGTCAACCCCCCCCCCCTCTCCGCCCCCCCCCCAAAAACGCAGATAAAACTTAAACTGAAACCAGAACCAAAACAAACCAAACCAAAACAAACAATCAAAGACAACATGAAGGGTAAACTATATTTTTTGTTTGGTTTTAATTCAAGTATTGCAGTAGTAACAGAATTTTATGGCTAATTCGCGGAGTGGGTGGAAGAGTAGGTGGACAATGAGACAAAAGCACTAAATGTAATCTCTTTAAGATGTCTGACCTTGCTTAGCTACTAATATTTATAGTTGTTCTGACACTGATCAATAATTTATTGTGATTTAAAAATACAAACAAAACGCCTTCGGTAGGTCCCTAAACGATGTCCATCGGTGAACTTGCAGCAGTAAACTCAAAATTTCGATTGAACCTTTAAATCGAATGTACTCTTAAAAACGCAATTACTAAAACTGTCAGTGAAGGCCTATGATAATGGATTCATTTTGTCAAACATCCATAAAACTTTTACTCGTATTTCTAAATGGGGAAGTTAAATCCAGTCGTTTTGTTTTGTTTTCTTTCTCTCTCGTTGTTTGTTTGTTTGTTTGTTTCTTTCTTTCTTTCTTGATTCTTTCTTCTCTCTTGTTCTTTCTTTCGCTTTTACTTTTCTTTCTTTCTCCTTTTTTTCTTTATTTCATTCTCTTTCTTCTTCTTTTTTCTTTTCTTTCTTTCTTTCTTTCTTTCTTTCTTTCTTTCTTTCTTTCACTCGCTCTTTCTCCCTCTCTTTCTTTTTGTTTCATTTTATTTTTTTTTTACTGTATTGTTACCAGAGCTCCCTATAAGCCAAAATAATGAGCATTACAAACAAACAAACAAACAAACAAACAAACAAACAAAGTGTTAATACATAGCAGTCCTATTTGTGCTTGTGGCCAGTGCTGAGTTCATCTTGTGGCGAAAATTCTGTCCTATAATGACAAGGATGATGACAACATATGAACGTCGAGAATTGATGTAAACCAAAGTAAGTGATCAAGCGATGCCAGCATACAGTTTAGCCCTCGTGAAAGAGCTAGGGTGCCTCAGCTGCCGGGCACACTAAGATGTGAAGTGAGAACAAAAGGATGAGAGAGAAACTTGGTGGGGTGGGGAGGACTTTGAGACTTTTCTACTTAAGTTGAACATTAGCTACTTGGGGATTTCTCTGCAAAACTGAGATCAAATATTTTTCCTATAATATGAACTGATGCGTTTTTACACCGATTACTTTAGGATTCGTTAAAGTAATTGCAGAAATGTTAAAATATCACCTAGTCCAGAGAACTGATCAATTATTCGTAGTTAACAAAATTATTATGCCATAAATTAAATGAGCTATGAACACGCTAGCAGAAAATGAAAGACTCAACAATTCAGAATCGAGATATGTAGATTTCTCCTTCTATGTACCACCAAGATGTTTGAATCACTACTACACAAAAGTGATGTTCACTCTTTTTTTTTTAAAGTTGAGCTCTGGAGGTCGCCAGAAAAGATTGTAGTTCATTATTATCTTCAGTGGAATAAACCTCTGGAAGCAAAGGGATCGAAAGTCATCCTTAGTGATATTTTAAACCTGGAGAAATTCCCTTTCTACAACACAATTAACCATCAAGAGCTCATCACTGGAGACAGACAGGGAGAGCCAGTTTTATACAGTTTCTGTGTTGAAGACAGCTTTAATACAGACAGGACAGCGGTTTGTTAGCACATATCTCTGGAACCGCAAGAGTCATAAAACCTGTCTTGGTGACAGTTTGAAACTTAAAATATAGCCATTTTACATCAGCATGAACCACCAAGTATTCTCATCTTTGACGATAAACAGAGTGAGGCTATTTCTAATGGTCTGCATGTTGCCGAAAGCGAAAAAAAAAAGTTTTTGAGAACATCTTCAGCGGGAAATATTATCTCTGGAACAGAAAAGATAGAAAATCAATCTTAGTATCATTTCAAGGCGTAATATCTCCACTGCATCAACCATCACTGCGTTATGTCACCGGAAATAGATATAGGCATTTCTTAATAGACTATGAGAGGAGATAGTCTTAAAATACATAATAGAAAGTCTAACTTTTCCCAGTGTCATGGTTCAGTCAAATGAAGCGTGAAATATAAACAGCTGTTTTTTTTTTCTTTTAGATAGACACAAAATACATGCAACGCGGCAGTGTTCCCCTATGGTAGATTGGCTTTAATTGCATATTGAAAAGAGGCTTGATTTGTGATATTAATAATTACCTCTAACTCAGGAAACTTTAGAGACAGAGAGTTCAATTTTGTGCAAAAGTTATGTCTTGATCATTTCTCTGTCAAATATAGTAAAACAATTGATGACCTGAGAAAATAAATAACATAGTACGACAAAATGTAACGCTTAGGAGACGTATTAAATATTTCAGACAAAGAATTTACCCAAAAGATGGGTTTTGTATGCCGTCTGTCAGGAGTAACTTGAAAAGCAAGCTTAGATCATTTTGAAAGTCCCTATTGGCTTCCTTTTTCTCCTCTGTGTTAATCTGTCAGTCAAACTACAATGGTGTCAATCCAGAAAATAGACATAATTTTTTTTTCTTTTTTTACATCAACAGTCGTCCAGAGCTCTGAAAGCAAGCACAGTACTAAATTGCGTCTTGGAATGTCCTCCAGCAGGTGCAATTTTTAAAGACATTATTATAATCAAGGTCTAATGTCTGGACTGAAAAAGCTAGTGAACTTGAGGCCAATTTTCTCCTGCTGATGCTCGTTAAAAGATAAAGAGACAAAAAATACGTTCTTTGCATTTTTGGTCACATAATCGATATATGTAGATTGAACGTCAAACTAAGTGATCTCCTTTTGAGACCATTTTCTATCTAGTGCAACCGTGTCCATTAAAGGCACATTCCCACACAAAAGGGCTTGATAATTAATCAACATGAAACAGCTATCTATTTCGATGTATCTTTAGTTGGCATTTATCTTCGTAACTACAAGAGAGTAGCACTTTATGCCATTAACATTAATCATTTCTGGCTAATGACCAGTCAAATAAATAAAATGACGCTAAGCAGACGCGGCAGAACCAAGGAGTGAGTCATGAATTAAGGTCAGGAAATAGTGGAATCTATGTCTCTACAACAGCACATATGTTTGGATCTGACGATATAAAAGTCAAACTAGAGGCTATTGTAAAGACTAATAATATTATGTTCTGTTTCTATTGCAGCAGTAGCTATCAAGTGTTCATCGGTGTTAACATAGACTGCATGAGCCATGCTAATGATCATTAAATATAATTACATTGCAGAATGAGGGTTACAGTGTATCTCAGATCACAGGGAAATCAGCAAACACAGAAATATTGACTTGATGCCATTGAAGATAAGGGTGCTGTGTTTCTACTCTATCGCATCATTATGGATTCAGATGGTTATGGTGAGTCAAGTGAGAGAACTGCACGAACAGTATATGAATCGTAGTTGATCCGTTCCGAAGTACTGACATAATACGAAGACCGAAGATCATTGCTTCAAAATATGGTAATTGTAACATCAAAGTAATTAAATGAGGCCAATGTTATTAAGTTTCCTAAAGTGTTTCCATATCAATATTCTACTCTAAGTGCCGAGAATACTCTACTCTCTAAAACATATAAATATCATTATTATTATTTGTCAATATACTTTCGTTAAATATCTTTTTACTTATCCACACCAAATTAGAAAAGTTGAAGACTGAGATGGGTTAACACAACAACAACAACAACAACAACAACAACAACAACAACAACAACAACAACAACAACAACAACAACAACAACAA
>JBCAUA010077904.1:0-10840 GCA_038406235.1 Peronia verruculata
GATGTTATGAGTAGAATTTCTGTTGGGGAAAAAAAAATGGGAGGGGGGGGAGGGCGGGGTGTTGAAAGGTTGAACTAGATCTTCCATTTGCAAGGGAGGGGGGGGGGAGATGTGAAATTATACATCTATTTTGAAGGGGATGTGGAGTAAGATGTTATACATCTATTGCTTCGATCCGCTTGTATGAGGTATGGGGAGAGGGATAAAATAATATTTTATTAATAATACATTGCTGGAAATGTGGAATTGGGGGAGGGGGGGGGGGGAGAATGGTTTCGTTCCATATACGTCTTTCACCCTCCTGGTGCAGGTTATCTCGGGAGTAGAATGGGGGCCGGAGAATAAAATCACCTGTTTGTACCTGTTTGCTGTTGTGAGGCACTGTCCATGAGCGAAAGTGCAAAACTGACACCTCAGTAAACCTGGGCCAGAGCAACTGTGATCAAACTGTCATGCGAAATGTGGAGAGGAAAATGCAGGCATTTCTATGGGCCATTTAACATTTGAGCAATGAATACAAGCATTATGCACTCACAATGGGTTCTAGCGATATGGTGGAAGAAGTGTAATACTACAGTGAGTGAGTAAGTGAGTGAGTGAGTGTGTGTGTGTGAGTGAGAGAGAGAGAGAGAGAGAATAGCTGGGGAAGCGGACATAAAAGATGGCATGTGTGCATCTGATGCGAGACGCTGGCAAAAACTATATTGTCGCGTGAAGTGGAAAATGCGAACATTTGCAAATAGGTCATTTCTGACTTGGCCAATGAATACAAAATTATTCTGGATAGTGTGATGATCCAGAGATGAAAGACGAAAAGAACGGGAAAATAAATATTTCATCATTTTTTTTTTTTTTTTGGAGGGGGGGGGGATGCTTTTGAATGGATTGGAAGTGTTTGGTTACTTCGTTTTGATGTAATGCCAGCACAAGCATTACGTTTTCAAGTGTGATAATCCAGGGATGAACGACGGAAATAAAAGAAAATGAATGATTTGAATGTTACATCATTGATCTTTATTGGAAGGTTATTGTTAGTGTATAGTGTTTGGTTACCTTAGTCGTGTCATAATATCATATGAGTGCCCCACAGATCGGGGAACTGAATGGGTTTTAATCGATTCATCAGCCTGGTCAGTGCAATAAACTCATACAGTCTGAATCAGCTCTCTGACACGGACTCACGTGAAAAAAGAAAAGGCAGCTGAACAGAGATATTGCTTGATATTATATTACTCATGTAAAAGCACTCCTCCCCCCCCCCCCCCCCACAAGCGCAAGCCACAGATAAAACTGCGGGTGACACTGTTTCCATGTCATCAGTAATCCCGCCTGTTGGTGTTGAAGACTCTTCCAGAGACGTACATGTATCATCTCAACCTTATCTATGTTCAAGATACTAGGAATGTTAGTAATGACGTCTCATAATTGTAAATTCCCATCTGTACCACACGTCAACCTTTTCGGACAATGGGAGATCGTTGTGCTCAGTCCTATTACTTCCCTTTACTAGACAAAAGAGGGATTGAATAAGCAGTGTAAAGAGGGGGGGGGGGGGGGGGGGAGAGAACAACCTTTGCGCACTTTTGTGAAAGATAAACCATGAAAATTTAAAAAAAAAAAAAAAGATATAATGTACTGCGAATGTTTTCTTCTTATCGTTAAAATTTTATCACTTTTTTTTTTTTTAAAGCCGCCAGTCTTTCGAATGACAAGATGTAAAGGGATTTTTTCTTATTTTACACTGCTGGCTAAAAACAACTTTTCGGGCGAAGGGAAGTAATACGGCTGGTCAAATTAATGATCTCCCCTCAGACGAATCCCTCTTTTTAGAAGGGGCTGGTAATCTGCGAAACGATCTCCCACTGGTGCAAAATAAAGAGTATGGGTGGCTTCACTTTTTATCTTTTATAGTGTCTCCCTAATCATGCTGATAGATCGGGGTCTATGCATAATACGTTTGTACTGAGTCAGGACATTCTGATCATATCACATTTCAGAATGATTTAACTTTAAAAAGACAATAAAACTCGTCACTTTGTTTGTTTGATAGTTAAATCTGGACATATATTCCCAATTGTTAGGCCGTAGTCATCGTTGTTGTGGACGATGTTCATTTACTCAGGGTCTGATTAACAAACACTGAAACAGCTTCAAAATTTGGAATTACCATTCAATCCAGTTCTTGGACTGTGTGTAAAGAAAAGATGAAAGGCAGGCGTTTTTTTTTTTTTTTTTGAAACCTGAACTTAGATCTATTTTGTCATGCACTTATCGCGAGCTTTGCATAGAGGACATTTGAATGCTGAGAAAAAAAGAAAAAGAAAAGTACATTGCAAGAGCAGGTAACTGTTTTGTGTTCACATTATTTTTGACCACGATGAAGTTGTAAAACTCCTGTGCTTGACAGGAAGTCGGACTTAGTTGCCACAACAGACCGATTTCGTTTGATGCAATAACTGTGTCTTGACCACCGTTGCCTTGGCACTTTGTTCGATTTGGCCTCGGATATTCCTGGAACAGAACGATGGACAGAACGTCCTTTCTCCTCACATAACACGTGGAGTGGCCCATCTTTTGGAAACAAATTTCTCAGATGGAAATGTCATTAGATGATGCGGAGGGTCAGATTTGATTGTCTAGATCAGGAGTTTCCAACCGCTTGATCTGGGCATTGAGTTTCAAGCTTTTGGGTAAGGGGTTGCGAGGGCAAAAACCCTCGAGAACCCCTGGTTTAAATATTCCAGGATTCTGTGGTGCCTTCTTCCCCACCCGTCCCCTCTTCCCCCCCCCCTCCCACCCACCCCCAACACTGTCCAATTTACAATGGTTTTGATGTCTTTGAATTTTGCAAAACCGTTCTCTGTCTCCCTCCTTTTCTGTGTGTCTCATGTCATTTTTCTTTCTCCCTCACTACTATCTTCCTCACTTTCTGCGCAGTTTCTCTTTCTCTTTCTCTTTGCTTCTTTCACTTCTTTGGGTATTCTAGAGAACAGCTCTCTGAAAGTCCACAATTACATTAGCATTTCTTCTTCTTCTTCTTCTCTCTCTCTCTCTCTCTCTCTCTCTCTCGTTTTGTTTATTGTCCAATCACTTTTCATTGGCATGGCTGAATCGATTCGAGCGTAAATCAGCATTGACATTTCTACATCAGACCAGGTTTATTGTTAGCTGAATTCTCCAGGAAAAAACTCACTCGCCAATAAGCGTAAGCGATTTAATCACCAGTAAGTGCATGCGCAGAGCTCACAATATTGTACATTGTTAATCAATACTCGGTTGGATTGCATAATGTTACCGTCACTTTTTGTGAGTCCCCAGTATTGAATGCAGTGTCGTACTCAGCCATATCTAGCGATGACATCATTTTGTATGTACATATAATCATCATTTTGACATCATGGCATCATTTTGTATGTGTGTATATATTTTATATAGAAAGATCGAGAGAGAGAGACAGAGAGAAAGAGAGAGAAAGAAAGAGAGATAGACTTATTATTAGCGTTCCTGATGATGTTGTTCGATATTTGTTCCTTATATCACGCTCTTTTCGTGTTGCTCTTTACACGTTTGCTGAAACTCACAGAATGCCAATCAATGTTTCTGTCGTAAAAAAAAAAAAAAAGATTGTGTCTAGATGAGCACTTGCGTATTGAGAATTCACGTAGAAAAAATCACTCACAGCAAATCCATACAATTTAACACGCAACTCTTTCAAGCTCTACCTTCACACCCTGTTTGTTTGTTCCTAAACCCTATTGATCGTCAGCATTTTATTTTATTTTATTATAGCTTCTTATCGTCAGGGCTGATAGTGAGTATTTATTTACTCGTCCCCTTAGTTATAAAGTGCTAACTGATACGACAGAAAAGTCGGCGAGCCGTTTGTCGTTTCTCTCTTGTCGTGTTTTTGTATTTTGTGGGGAAATAATGATGGCAACACGTACGATGGCTGCCGACTGTATCGGCTCAGAAATCAGTGTCAAAGGGAAAACGGTGGAATAGTTCTGTGTACTGGCTTATCACAGTTGTCAGGAAAGGTGCCAGAAGAAGCAGATAAAAGATTTGTGGATTGTTGTGAGGTGGCTGCTTGGCAACATTGCACGGCCTAGTTTGCTCCCACTGTACGTCCTTGCATTCTCTGTGCATCTTCCATTCCTGAGCACCAGCCTCCAGTGATATAAGCATGTGGCTGGTAGTATAATTATGAATCTTAACTGGCTCCCCTTATTCTGCCGCTGCCATGGATGCACTGTGCATCCATCCCGGTTCTTGTCATCACATCTCTTTGGCAACGCACAGCTGTTTCACATAGCATACCTGGCAGGTAATACATTGGCTTGCTCTTCCAGTCCGTTGCTCGATCGAGCAAAACGTGGATTAATAGCTGGAAGAAGACTCTGACCTGAATTTATTACGACAATTCACATGAAAGCTTACAGATCCATCATCATGTCTTAGATTTAGGTTTTTTTTTTTTTTTTGTGACGCCCTGTCACTAGAAGAAGATTATTCACAAGTTGTTTACCAGTTGCAGCTGTGAAACGCATACCGCTCACAAATAAGATATTTTCATCTAGCTGCAATAACAAAAAATATGATCATCCAGTATCACTGTCAGTAGCAATTCGTCATCGTGTCAACACCATGTAATTTATGGTAGACAAATTCGAAACTCTGCGCAATATCGGACACACATTCAGATAGATAGATAGTCTGACCAGCAGTTGAGCTGTTGCGGAACGGTTGAAACCTCAACTGTTGAAGTGGAAGTAAGCGATGTTTGGCATAGCTGCCGAACGAGGAGATAAAATTGTTTGGCACCTGAGATTGGAAGCTGACTGGTTTGGTTTACAGGGTTTGTATACCGACTCTGTTTTGCAACATGTGTCAGTAGATTATTTTGTCTGTGCCATGGTCTTCATTCTGATCTAACCTGAAAAAATTCAAAGATCCGCCTTCAGACACGGTAAAAGACGGTCGAAGATAGATTTGCCTGTGCACCTCTGTCGCTGTCGGTATGTCGAAATTAATTCGAGAAAGAACTGAAGGCCACTAATCAACAAAGAGGATAATGCATAAGAAACAAGGAAAGAAAAGTCAGACAAACACGGCTGCACTGTCAGAATCTTGCAACTACTGCAATAGGCCATACTCATCAAACATTGCTTAATTCAACCTCGAAATGCACTGCAAGAGCAGGAGAGGAAACTAATCTACATAACTGCCATTGCAATAACAAGGCGGCTTCAAATTCTGCATTGAGAAATGAGCCAGAGTAATAGCAGTAGTGGTAGTGGTGGGGTAGTGGTAACTCTAGCGGTAGTACATAATCGTAGTCGTAGTATTTATTGATCCATCCCCGCACTGGTCATTTGCCGGTCCTGATCTGTATGGGGCGATGCGTTTCTTGCTGTTGAACACCACAGCTGACAGGAGACAGTAATGTTGTCTCTCACAGTATGCTGTGACCTGTTGTCATGTAATCAAGGAGATGTTTACTCTTGACGATGATTGGCACTTTGCCGGAATAACAGCTGGTTGTCCACAGCGACTTAACACCTGTCGACATCTTTACACTAGCAGTTCCTGGACATGTGGATTTGAAATTCAGTATCTCAAAATTTGAATTTTCTTTCTCTTCTGTATTTGATAGATCATTGGCGAAGCTGCAATACATGTCTTATTCATAGTTCATAGATAATCCATGGTGGTGTATTTTCTTATTTGCAAGTTGGATGCAACGTCATATTAGATGTAACGTAGATCTTTGCATCACCACGATATAAGGACGTTGTCTTGGCACATGCGTGCATTCTTTGACTAGAGAACTACAGCGTAGCACTTAGCAGACATCTGCTGTTTAGCATGGCTCTCAAAAGATCAGTATTCAAAAGATCACAGTCAGTTCTTCAAACAACATTCTCGATTATAGATGAGCGGCTTCTTCATCAAAGAGTTGAAGTTAAACGTTATTTATGCTCACTTTGTAGAAAATAATGAAAGGAGACAGGCATTGGGCATTTCGTCAAAGGAAAAGAAAAGTATATGCCATCCAGTTTAGGATAGAGTATCCTAAACAATTTTATATGAAAACATATCAAAAGAAATGGCTGGAGCTTTAGGATTTGTATAAGGACATTATTACTCATGTTTGAAGAATGACGGTGTACTTGATGAGGTGGAATAATAATATGAGCACCATTGCCAGCTGTTTAGGAGGGAATTCATAGGCAGAATGTGATGAGCCTGTCTCTGACCACCGCGGTGCCTGAGATATTTCCAAGTTTAGTTTAGAACTAACACGGCTCCAAGCAAATGTTCATCTTGATTCCTTGGCCACACATGTATCTTTATATCTTGGTTTATACTTGCTTTAGCGGGATCTCTTCCCTTTGTCAATTCAAGCTGGTGTTATTTTCGTCTCATTCCGACTCTTGGGGTGAGGGGGGGGGGGGGTGGGATATGTCGAAGACAGTGTGCTGAGACCGAGGGCATTGAGAAGCCATGACCATGGATATGGGTAGAAACGAACGAATGTTCCCTCAATGTTTTGTTCTTAGAGATGGCATTTTATCTGTTGTAATAGCGGAGTTATCAGAAGCCAGAAGCAAAGTAGACAGATCGACATGTGTCCAGCTCTGTGCCACAAAGACAAGAAGATAATGTCTCTAGGCCTGTGTGAAGCTATGGATAAGAGGTGAGAGATCTGTCCCAAAAGACACCCGCAAATTGAAGACGCGGCGGAGATAAGGCAAAGTAAAACAGGTTTACTTAATGTGAAGTTCTGATAGATAAAATGGAACAAACGAGCATTCAGACGACTAGTCATTTATATAGGCTTATAGACTATATCTCAAAGCTTAGATAAACTTGCACATACGCTGAATCCGTCCGTGAATAGAGTTCGAAATCAGCACTATGCTTGGGGACTTTGTTGTTAAAATCTATCATTATTATTATTTTCTGAAGCTGGTCATAAATCAAAATGACAGCCTGTGAGGGTTTTGTCCTCGATTCCCCTTTGCAACATAAATCTGAGAACTGAAAGTTTACTGTGTTGTTTTATCTAGCAAATGCCAGAAAGAAGAGCAGTGCTATTTGCAGAGAGAGACGTCAGTATTCATGCCGAGATAGCATTCATCTCGCTCCAACAGCCAACTTTCTGTCTCGGGAGGCTAAGGCGATGAAGAAATAACAATGTCCGCCGTTTTTAGGTTGGCTGTTTGCATGTCTGTCACGCATCGAAGTCAACGGCCGACTGTAGATTTCATGCCACACGTCCTCTACTCGGTTCTTTGCGTCTAGTCTGGTAGACGAACGAGTAACTGAAACATTCCAATGACAGCAAATTAGTCTCAGTTGACAGGCTGCGGTGCGTTAATTCTATCTGACATGACCAGGCGGTGGTCGTGAAATTGCTCTTTTATTGTATGGGACACAGCACATCTCCCTGCCCATCGCCCTCAATGCGGGTTTTATTGCGGACGGGTATGGGCTCTTCCATTGCTTTGTGATTCTTCACTTTTTGTCCTCCGTATTCTCTTCGCTTTCAGACAGACAAACACACATAAAGAACAGATAAACAGACAGACTGACATATACACATGTGCAGCCACGGTTGCACACAGATACGCAAA
This sequence comes from Peronia verruculata, assembly GCA_038406235.1. Taxonomy (NCBI): domain Eukaryota; kingdom Metazoa; phylum Mollusca; class Gastropoda; order Systellommatophora; family Onchidiidae; genus Peronia; species Peronia verruculata. The sequence goes on from JBCAUA010077904.1 coordinate 7,638, forward strand.
CGCACACATCAGTCTTTTCCTTTTCATCTATTATGTACCTGCATGAGGAGCCGCCGAGATAACCATCTGCTGGTGGCTGAAAGGCATCAGGAGAACGTAACTTACATGAGAACCGAAAGATCTAAAATAATTTTTTTGGGCTGTTTAAGTAGGTATAGGTATTCGTACTTTTACACATTTCACAAAAAGCAGAACTTTCTACGTTGACGCTTCACGTAGGAAGAGTGTTTTAAAGCCTTTGAGAACTACTTTGTAAACTTGGTAAATCTGCGCTCTCTGCATCATACTTTGATGATGTAGGTAGATATATGTACAGTGACGGACCTGAGGAGGACAGTGCTGTTATCCTACATGATAAATTGGCGATGTCCAGGTCATGAGCGAGTGCGTGGGCAAAGGCCGTGGGTCGATGTGGGACAAGTGGTACAGATTGGAGCCAGCCTCGGGTAGTTCGATAGGGTAGCCAGCAGTCAGCAGGGCCCGGGGGGTCAGGAGGGATAAGGCAAGGCCGGGAATCTCCCGTCTCTCGCCAGGTCAGCGGTAGTCAACGCTACATGAATACCACCCTTAATGGAGCAGAGGGGCCCTGCTTTGCCAGGTCCGTAGAAATAGATAGTAAAGCTTATGGCTTTGGTCACTGGATCGATGGAGAGACTGGGCGCCTCAGAAAGCTTGTGTGAACTTTCATGTTTATCTGTCGTTGCCTCAAATTGTCTCTAAGTCTGACTGAAAAATGGTTAAGACAAATTGCGAGCATAAGGTTTATGAGGAATAGCCTCAAATCCCAGTAACACTTGGTGAAAAAGCCATTTTGTTATTGAGTAGACAGGTTGAAAAAAAAATGGAAGATATGAACACTAATTCCTCAATCGTGGCTTGAAAGTTCGAATGAAAGATAATCAATCAAAACAGATTACGCTTACATAGATGGAGCAGAAGGGTTGGGGAAGGAGGAGGAAATCCCTTACTCCTGCAATAGTCAGTGAAAGCTTCATGTTGTCAAGGGTATGGAGAGCTTCAGAGCCCGATAATTAAGGTTGTTTGTAGTTCCAATATCAGTGTTTGACATAGGTTAGACAGTGTCTTGTATAAGTGAACTGGTAAAGATGAGGGTTTGGGAGGTGAGCATGCAGAGTTTTGCGTTAGAACATACCACATTTTGCGGAATCTGGGCTACACGACAGATCTTTGCTCTTGGTGTTTTCTCCTGACCCCATCTTATCCCCGTATCACGTTGGACAGACAGTGTGGTTGATTTGCACTCAGAGAGAAAGAAAGAGAGAGATAGATAAAATGAGGGAGAAAAAGAAAAATAATGAGAGAAAAAGAGAGAGAGAGAAAGAACAAAGAGAGGGAAAGACAGATATATATATAAATATATATAAAGAGAGGATAAAGTGCAAAGGAGAAAAAGAAGAAGGAATGAGAGTAAGTGAGAAGAGAGAGAGAGAGAGAAAGAGAAAGAGAGAAGAGAGAGAGAGAAGGAACAAAGAGATGCCAGTGACTGGCTACTTACACGGAATTGAAGAGGTAGGCCCGGCCTTGACTGCCTTGGAAAGACTGTGGAAGAGAACAAAGAGAAGAGAAATCAATGACTGACTCACTCTGAGAGACAAAGAGACTGCTCAGCCACCTAATCATCTGGAGGGTCAGCCTGATAGACTGGCCTCCTTCATCTACCCCCTGGTGTCTCTAACTGTGTTGGTCTGTGTGTGAGCTATTGGTGTATGGGTGAGTGTGACTCCGTATGGGTATATATGAGTGTGTGGGTGTGTCTGAGCAGGTGGGGCTAGATTATTATTATTATTATTATTAATATTATTATTTAATTTGTGAGAACCCCGGGATTTTAAGCACTTTTCCGGGTGCTCAGAACTTCGTTTGAAATCCGGGAAAATCCCGGTTTTTTCCTGGAGGGTTGGCAACTCTGTTAGGTATGAGTGTAAAATCGCGTGGGTATGTGTGTGTGGGGGGGGGGGGGGGGGGGTCGGATTTGGGTCTGTTGAATCTGAGAGTCCGGATGCGGGTTTGTGTGTGTGTGTGTGTGTGTGTGTGTGTGTGTATGTGTGTGTGAGTGTGTGTGTGTGTAAGAGAGAGAGAGAGAGAGAGTGTCTCGTAACATTGTAGGGATACACCCACTTTCTTGGTATCCCTTTGTTTGAGAGCTTATATTAGCTTTGGCGTCAGTATATGTGTATGTGTGCATGTGTTTGTGTGTATGTGTGTATGTACCATCCACACAGCGTTGTCGGAAGACACAACTCCCTCTGATATCCTCAGGGAAGACATCAGATCATTAACATTCATAACACATTCGACGTATAACATTATGTTGTACGTAGCAGTATCGGCTATATGTGTTTGTGTATGTGTAAAAGAGGTAGAGTAGAGTTGTTACGTATCTGTCTCCCTAGTGAGAAGTAATGAGGGGGGGGGGATTAGATGGATGGATGGATGGATAGATGGATGGATGATGGATGAATGGGTGGATGAAGGGGTGTATGGAAGGATGGCTGAATAGATGGGTGAATAGATGGATGGATGGATGGCTGAATAGATGGATGGATGGGTGAGGGTGGATGGACGGATAGATGGATGGTTGAATGAAGGGACGGAATTATACACTACAAATTATGAATTACGGGAAGGACATTATGAGGTTAGAAAAGTGACATAATACTGGTATGTTTGTCCCTGGTGAATACCCGTTACTGCCTCAGAGAGCCAGATGGCACTGAACTCACCACACACTTTCCAGAGCCGGGGTGAAACCCCTGCACCATCTAGGACAATGAACTTCAACTATATGGCCCTCCATACATAATGTATACTGGTCTTTCAGTCTTTCTACCGTGTCCAACGGATAAGAGAGGAAACAAGATACAATTTCATTGGCGACATGACTGTACTTTTTAATGGACTTGACAGAAGTACAAAGGCATAACTCAGAAAGCCGTGGTCTTTTCTGCCTAAGAACAACGATAACTGAATTTAGTTTGAGCTACAACGTTGACAAGACCTTTCAATTTTATCGAGACAGGTGGGCAAGGGGCGGGTGTATAGACATACAATAGATAAACAGATAGAGACAGACAGACAGACAGACAGACAGACAGACAAACAGACAGGTAGGTAGGCAGGCAGGCAGGCAGGTAGGTAGGTAGGTAGGTAGGTAGGTAGGTAGGTAGGTAGGTAGGTAGGTA
>JBCAUA010077915.1:0-10839 GCA_038406235.1 Peronia verruculata
TGTGTGTGTGTGTGTGTGTGTGTGTGTGTGTGTGTGTGTGTGTGTGTGTGTGTGTGTGTGTGTGTGTGTGTGTCAGGTTAGGAATGTATGGAAGGATCATGATGATAGTAAAGTTCGACAGATTGACTATGACTTACATTCTATAACTGCATTTGATTCCATAAAAAAAAAAAAAAATCCGTTTGGCTTTTTCATACAGAAAAAACAAATGTCAGATCCCAAAGAGATTGACGAAAAATAATATATTACATAACAGTTACATGCAATCTCGAGCAGCCGATGTGGACTTTTTACAAAGGCTCTTTATCAATAGTCAGTTAGACAGGCCCAACCATAAAGATGTTCTAGCATTGTTTAGGACCCTCTGGTTTTGTTTTTCCAGGAAGACCACAAACTACACACACGCACACGCACACACACACACAAAAAAATCTATCCTGTTTGGTCCGCATTATATGGTCCTCCTGATGCAAGCCTAAAGCAGTTATCTTTTCTACTTAAATTCGCTGCACATTATGTATCTCGTCAATACATCAAACTAGAGAGATTCAAGTATCAATGTTTTAGTCAACCCCTTCTGTTATATTTAGAGAACTCACTTCAATTTCTCATAGTGTTGTAAGTTGTCTATGGCGTTGATGGTGGTAATTGTAGTGGTGACATTTATGATGATGGTTATTGTAGTAGTGACGTTTATAAGAGTCAATTTGACTTGAAAATTTGGCTTTCGCTTTGAAATATAATTGTGTTATCTGATTTTTTTTTTTTTTAATTGTTTAGTTGGTTGCCATTTGGACAGTTTTTTTTCTGTTTCATAAAGTGATGATGGAGCTGATGATGTTTATATCATTTTCTGAAAGAAAAAGAAAGCGCTATAAACAGTTTAAACTAATCTTTATCCAATTGCACAAATATAGGCTATAGAGGTGATTTTGATTTCAGCGTCGTTATGACTACAATGGCGACAGTATAGTTAATAATATGCTTCCACAAAGAACTCAGATAGTTTTGCCAACTTCCTGAGATGAGCCTCGTATTCTCGCGATACCGAAATTAACTGCACTTTAAAGTTGAGGTCTGCAGTGCTAACCTGGGAGTCTAAAGCAGCAAGCGTGCTGATCACATCCCAGGCTGAAGAAGCCCTTCTCAAATCCCGCCGTGGACTCAAGACTGATGAAGAGATGAACCTGGCTACTAATGAAATACGTGACTTTTGGACAAAGCTGCCTCGCCCCATCAACTCTTTCATAGTGGAATGATAAGATAAGATAACATGTTTTGCAACAAGGTATGGCTGAATAATCTCAGATTACGGAAAGTTTTGCAGGGAGTGTATCAACATTTCCCAGAATGCGGATATAATGATCGGTTTGCGTAGCACCCATCCCAACAACTCTCAGGCCACGTAGACGTGAGTTTGCATATTTATCACAAAGTTATGATCAAGTGAAAACGTATATCATTGCATCACGAACTCTGCCTTCAATGAAAGACCAATCGGAGATCGTTGTGCTCACTCCTGTTACTTCCCTTTACCAGACGAAAGAGGGGTTGAACAAGTAGTGTACCTAGGAAAAATATCATTTTTGCGCCCTATGCTTGAAATATACGCCATGATTTTTTTTTTAATATATGATGTAAAGAGCATGTTTTCTTATTATTATAATGTTATCACTTGTTTTGGAGATCAGTCTTTGGAATGACAAGAAGTAAAGGGATTTTTTCCTCTTTATACTACTTGCTAAATACCTCTCGCATCTGGCAAAGGGAAGTCATGCGGCTAGTCAAAATGATCTCCCATCACACAAGTCCCTCTTTTCGGAGGGGCAGATAATCTGCGAAACGATCTCTCCAGTCTATTTCTATTACCTTCATCAGAATGGTATAAACATTCTAAATTCAGTCTTTTGCAATACTACTGCTCCGGCCAGCAGATTTTGCAGGTCGCAAATTTGGGTAGAGTTTCATCTCTAGCAAATGATGTACTACTTATGGCATCATAAGTCAACCGGATGGCCCTAAGGGATTGTGGTGCCTGCTACTACTACAACTAATATTACTACTACTAATACTAATACTAATACTACTAATACTACCAATACTACCACAACTATGGCATCAGCTCTTATTGTATGGAAAAAGCGTCATGAACATTTGAGAATCTTATCACATCTTGAGCATGCTTGTTATAGGTCGATACCATTAGGAATTCACCATTCACCATTATCATTAGTGACAACAGTCCTTTAATAGGAAAGTGTCTTGGATGTTATATTAAATAATATCACATTACTCTTTCACTGCCAAAGCGTGGAGAAATTTAGGGCAGGTCTCTCTTGCACTCAAATCAGTGATTTTGCCCAGTCGTCCAAAGTCAGATATTCTTGATATCGCTCAGATTTTGTTCCAAGAATGAGAATGTTGGTAGCTGCTATACCCAACACTTGAAATTATCTAAATTGAAATTCTTGTAATTAGTTTTGTGGCCGTGAAAGGGTTACATGTTATTCATGACAACGGTTCAACGAGTTCTTACGAGTTTTCAAGCTAATGTCTGGTATCACTTTCCAGAATCATATTTCTTTTTCCTTAGGAATCCATTCATCTGTAACTGAAGAAAGCGAGAATAAAATACAATATGTAATGTCAAATATTTTGTAACGAGAAGAAAATGTATCATGGCGTTCACGAACAAGCTGAAGCGTCTAGACCTCGGTGATTATTATGATTTAGCACCGACACCCCGTTATTCAAAGCTGTGCATCCGCATCGCCTCGGCGAACGAAAAACGTTACAAGTGTTCATTCATTTGTAACGCCTGGAGACGATTTGTTCGTTTTTGTAACGCTTGAAGAAGACACCTTCAACCGTGGTGCTTAAAGCAGACTCGTTATCATTTGGATGAACTGTTCTGACGTGGCCTAGATCTAGATCTATGGCACATACTATAGATTTTGCGTACAAATAAACACAAACGACCTCGTGAATAGAGTAATCTTCAGAACTCAAGATTTCATTAATATGAATACATAACTGAGATGCGACACGATTAAATCGGGCTCTCATCAACTTTTGAGCATATTATGGAGTTGTTGGTATCACCGTAAAGATCATTCATTTCCCTCTCAGTGTGTAGGAAAAAATGGTCGTTCTACCTTAAGTAGGTTAAGATATGGCAATTAAAGACGATGGGGGTGACCTGTTGCTGTAGCTGAATTTAGTGAGAAAATGGCCCCTCGCTTTTGTAAATCCTCATTAATACCTGTTAGGCCATGCCAGTAAATTACAGGTTTTGGGATTTTACTTGATCTATTTCACTAAACTGAACTCTGAAATGCATTTCTGAATTGATATAGATGGGTTTGGTGAGGAAACAAACATTACATTAACAGTTCATTCACTGTTGAAAAATACATGATTTCTCCGGTCGGCTCAGTTTGACGAGTGCCTGATTTCATCGTGTCGCGTCCCATGTTCAAAATAGACTAACATTGCTCTACGTCTCTTGCAGGGATCTGTTGAACCTCCGCTCTTTGAGAGGACAATTATTTGTATCGGTGGTGATTTAGATTATATTATTAATTAACATTTCTTCCCTGGACGAAAATATTAATAAAGAAATGGAATTTTAGCAACAGTTTGAAAGAAACAAATGACTGGGTGGTAGGAAAAATGTTGAATTGGATGGGAAGTGGCCTGTAATATAATGTTATCAGGCTGTGGGGTCATTTTGATTCGTGCCCAAATTCCCATTAAGATGACATTATTTCCTTGAAGAATCTGCAATGTCCTGGAGATTTGGATAGGTTAGCCTGCTAAATGAATTGCAGTTTATCCATGGTTTAAACTTTTGAGGGATATGAGTCAGGCAGATAGAATGATGGGCATGCATAATAATAATAATGATAGAGAGTATTTATATAGCGCTTATCCCCGTAATTACAGGCTCTAAGCGTTTTACAATCTATTATTACCCCGACAAACCCAAAGAAGGCACTTATTAAAAGTTCTCATCTTCCCGGGAAGCATACAAGGCGTCTGCCTAGGCGCTCAAATCCTTATCAGTCTAACAATATCAATCATTGTCTATAGTCGGGTACCCATTCAAACCTGGGTGGAGTCAGTAAATTTGTAAATTGCGTTTCTCGAGGACAAAATGTCGGGACCTGTCAGGATTCGAACCCTGAACTTCAGATCACGAATCCGACGGTCTAACCGCTGGGTCAAACACCACATACAAACACACACTCAATTAAATTTGTATTGGTCAAACTGACGATAATACGAAATTCTAGAACGGGCAGGAGGACGATTTTATCAGTCTTTGCTAAGTAATGCATACGTCAGTCAGCTAATGCACCAGCGTAATGTAGATGCACAGAATTATGCCCTATTTTCAAGGCTTGACAGCAAAAGGCTAAAAAAAACTCTCACGCCTGACATCAATGCTGGATTTCTGATGAATACTTTGTGTTTCGTATGCTGGGAATATGAGAAGATGTCCCTAAAGTCCATAAGCAAACGCGCTGGTGTTTATACCTTTTGTGTCTATTTGGACCCTATGTATCATATTCTGCCTTAGAACCATATATCTTCTTCACCTGACAAGTTGGCATATGCCAAGCGCGCTGAACGCATTATTAATTTTGGCAAGGAGAGTATATCATTACAGGCAAAAGAGACAGGTACCCGTCGCATATTTTGACATGTTAATTTTGTTGATTGTCATTTCTTCATGCAAGGAAAACAGAATTTCTCAAGTTTGGCATTTTATTCCTTTAAATCTGGGCATAAAACGCCACCGATCCTTCAGAACAGTCACGGTTTTCTGGACTGTTGCAGAGTTTAAGAGAACACAGGATTTTGTTCGTTTTAAAAAACATCAGGTGGTCTCCCCAGGCTGTCTTTGATGTTCTTTGAGCATTCAATGAACGAACAGAACGAGTGTGCGTGCAGAAAGGGGAACTACAGTGTTGGGGTGTTTGAGTTCTGATGGAGGGAGATTTGATTGAGTGTTTATTTAACGGCGATGAAACTTATTTTAGTATAAAAACACGGTATAAATTAATTTCAGGTTTTAATGCCATATCGGCGAATGCATGAATATCAAGTAAATGGGAGATACTTGTGCTCAGTCCTATTACTTCCCTTTACCAGACAAAAAAGGGATTGAATAAGTAATGAAAAGAGGAAGAGAACACTTCTCCGCTCTTTGCTTGAAATAATTATACACTTTGAATTTTTGTTTTTTTTTAAATATGGTCTAAAGAGAATGTTTTCTTCTTATTGTTACAATTTTTATCAAATTTGTCGGCGATCAGTCTTTCGAATGGCAAGAAGTAAAGAGGTTGTTGCAACTTTCCACTGCTTGCTCAACACCACTTTTGTCAGGCAAAGGGAAGTAATACAGCTGTGAAAATGATCTCCCTTTACACGAGTCCCTCTTTTTGAAGGGGCAGACAATCTGCGAAACGATGTCCCGTTACACACGTGAGCAGCATTTGTGGTGTATGATGTGTGCAAATTTTAATGGGAGATTGTTTCGCAGATTATCTGCCCCTATTCAAAAGAGGGATTTGTGTAAAGGGAGATCATTTGACCATACTTTTACTTCCATTTTGCCAGACAAAAGATGTGTTGAGCAAGCAGTATAAAGAGGAAAAACATCCCTTTACTGCTTTCCATTCGAACGACTGATCGCCAAAAGATTTGATAAAATTTTAACAATAAGAAGAAAACATTCTCTTTACATCACAACTGTTTTGGAATTTTTCACGGTGTATGTTTCGGGCACAGGACGCAAAAGTGATTTTTTCCCCTCTTTACAGTGCTTGTTCCATCCCTCCTTTGTCTGGTGAAGGGAAGTAATAGGACTGAGCACAACGATCTCCCATTCGTAAATCATCGTGGATAAGTTATACTGAGATGACAGTGTAAAGAGCAAAGCTTGTAGCAATGGTAGTATGAGATCATTCTTGGCTATACAACAGGACGTGACAATGGTGGTAGAACGAGAAGAAAGTTGAAGAGATATTCGATGAGAGAAGCAATGTTAGCAAGGCAGATCTGTCTATGAAAACTCAAAATAATTTATATGCAACTTTGTAATGATGGTAACATATCTTGTTGAATCTTCTGTTTTCTTCCACTTGATCGCTTTTCAGACCAGAAATGACCAACACTGCATTAGCCTAACTAATTACTGTTCTCTCTCTCTCTCTCTCTGTCTCTCTCTCTCTCACTACTTCTCATTTCTCACTCCCCCTCCCCTCTTCTCCTTCCTCCTGTTTCTCTCTATAAATTCTTCTCTCTCTTTCTTTTTCTGTCTCTCTTTCATTGTCGATATTTCTGCCTGTTTTGCTCTTTCTTTCTCGTGACTTTTGATCTTCGGTCTTCCTCTATTTATAATTCCTCCCCCGTCTCTCCTCTCTCATTCACCATTTCTGCTTTCCTCGTTATCTCCCTCTATATGCCATGCATTTTCTCTTTTCCAACCCACCTCTCTTCTCATTACTTACTCTCCCTTCCTCCCCCCCCCCCCCCCCAACCATCCCACACTCCTACCACTCTCTTGCTCTAAGTCAGCAGCTACTATCCAACTATCTAACACAGAGATGCCCTTAGTTGCCTCTTTCAGCTGACTTCAAAGAGCTTTCAATGTATCAGCTTAAACAGCGATATTACAAACAATCTGTGATGTTACGTTTCGCTGACATTGTGAAATCATCATAACCTAGCATTAGGACAGCCGCAGTGGGGTCTCATATCTATGGAATAGAACGGGCTATTCAATCACTGTGGAAAGAAATTAGCATTCCTCCTCTTTCATCGCTGCTTACATTTTTCAAAATGGACTATCAAACTTACATTACTGTCAAATAATTTGGCCAACAATTTTCCAAACCATCTGACAGGAACCGGAAATTGTTTCACTGTGTTGATGCCATCCATCTTTTTTCAATCTATTTTTCTGTACTTCAAAAGGTTTTGCAAACTGCAGTCATAGGAAATGCATCTATTCATGTTAGGGAGTGATCGTTAGATAAACACCCCTTCTTATTTTCATCTCTGTCCTGTTTCTCATAAATTATGAGTTTTTATGGCTTGATTATGGATAAAATATCATAAATGCCCCCCCCCTCAAAAAAAAAAAAAACGTACCTCAAGTGACAGTCCAAGCCATATACGCCTTTATTGTTGCAGTCTTTTTCTCTGTATGTTTGTTTCTTTCTTTTCTTTTCTTTTTTTTTTTTTTATATTTGTTTTGTTGCATGTGTTGTTGTTGATAATGATTATGATGTTGCTGTAGCTATTACAGGTCAAAAACTTAGTGAAATGATGTTATCTATCTATGTGGATGAAAATTTGATCCACGCGATTTTTTGCACCTTAGCAACATTTTCATCTCTCAACCAGGACAGAAGGTCAATTTTGTACATCAAGGAACTTGAAGGAACTAATTAGAAAGCGGTATTAACTGAGGGCTATGACCCTAGGATTGTAATCCCTGAAATAGTCAAGTATTAATTCACATCTTTCGCCCTGTTAATGCAGGTTTGTCTGATAAAAACACAACACTCTGGAGCTGACTTAAATGTTTCAAACATATTCAGAGGGACAGAAATATGAAAACGAAACAAAGTATAGAAAATGTCCTGCCGATGACAGGCGTTGCAGAGATATTGCATTTTATAAAATCGAAATAGATGAACCAGAAAAAAAGTTAAAGATTACATCAGCAGAGCTGAGCAAACATGATGGTTGGGCTAATCTCTAGCAAAGTGATCCACAACTGGTGAAATTCCAACTTGTTTCCTTTTAATAAACACTGAATGGACACACCAAACCATGACCCAAGGAACACTGTATGTTTGGGAATATTTACAGGAAAATGCTTCGTGAATAAACCTTAAATATGGCCCAGAAATCAGCCTCATATACATTATTTTATAAGCCTGCCTCCCTCTGTCGTTGCATACTTAACAGAAATGATACGGTCCTCTTCCCTAAAGAATCTTCGAACTGGTGAAATATGATAGCATCAACCAGTCTCATTGCACAGCAGTGGTTTACGTTTCGTAATGTTATGTAAAAAAAAAAAAAAAAGAAAGAAAAAAAAAAAAAAAAGAGAAAGAAAGAAAAAAAATAAGATTTAAAGGGAGGTAGTTAAACTGTCGTTGTCATTTTATTATTATTTTTTTAATATCTTAAAATATAAAACGACTGTCTACCGGCAACGAAACAAATACACCAAAAGAAGCTGTTAAAGACAGTATGCAGAACTCGGTGGTAGAAACTGAATAAGGCCTTGGCCACAGAGCATCTGTATCTATGTCTAACTCTGGCGCTGGAGCCGCATTTTGTCATAGGCCAGCTCATTTTATTGCCGCGGGCTGCGGTGCGTATGGGTCTGACCATGTGGCCAGCGGGCGTGTCAGCTAGCGTTTTCTGTTATACCTGCCTGCGCTATTTTGCGTCTTGCAAGCTCGCAACGTGACAATATGCCGCTGCAGTGCGAGAGTTAGACACAGATGCACTGTGGCCACTGCCTAAGCTGTTATTTGTAGTCAAAATTTTCTAATCGTGCTGGCTCTTCGTCAAGGTAATAAAGGAGACATATAAATATAAAATGTAAATACGATATTGCTGTACCGGTACATCAAAAGAAAGATAATTAACTGATTTCCCTACTGTGTAGGAGAGGATTTTCAATTTCTTATTTTAAAGTAAATACTTTTACACCCTCTGATTTACAATGATCATTATTATGAATCTGCTGTAAGACGTTTACGTTGCCAGTCTTTCTTATTCATTTTATGTGTATAACTTTTAAAAATTTATCTCTAGGAGTGACATCACCAAACATTGGGTTTTCTTTCAGTTTGGAAACATAGCGTACTCTACGTTTTAATTACGCAATGGGGAACTCCAGAATAAATCTCAATGATTTTCATACTCAAAGAGTCAGCGGTTAGCGGCCTCAGAGAAATAGATCTTTTACAACAAAAGACTTTGTGGGGTATGTTTTGTTTTTAATCCAGGAGCAATGTCATAATTTTTGAAAAAGCTGAATTGATCGCAATCCGTTGATCACCAGAATAATTACGAATGGAATTTACAGAGTTAATTATTAAATTACAGATCAGGGTGGACAAGCTTCATCAACTGTATTATAAAACCCAAATAGATCTAGTGACTTGAACTCTGACATTTAACCGCTGACAGAATAAATGTCACACATTTGACAGAATGACAACGGCCCTTAGCTGAATAGGACTCTGGCCGCAAAGGGTTAATGGGGTAATTTTTTGCGTTGCAGAAACGTTACCACTAAGAATTATGTAACGAAATATCAGGTAACGTTCTGTATGCCTAAGCCGAAGGCAAAAGCGTTCAAGAACTGCACTGTGAGATTCCTTTAAGGGGGTAAAATATCAAAATAAAGGATACAATTACATCTTGCACTGGCTGTGCGTGATTCCTTAGTCATGTTGCTTTCTTTTCAAGAATACACCATTTTATGATCATTTCCCGGCCCCCATGACGTTTCTTCAAAACATTCCCATTATGTTTCACCAGGAGAACATCAAATTATAGGTATTAATCATTCCTGCCCCGGTATGGACGCACTCATCTATATCTTTGTAAGTAAATGCTCAGCCTAAACTAGACAACATAATCTTCAGAGACAATGGTTAAGCGATCTATCATCGCTTTACAGGTTTTACAAAATTGCAAGCAAATGAATTGATTCGAAGATGGATAACATTGAAAAAAAAAAATATATATATATATATATTTATATATTATTTTCCTTTCGAAGAAAAGCTTTTTGCAATGGCCAAGACAATTTCCCCTCTTGGGGGGTCAAGGGATGGTACTTTTAACTTTTTATTATTATTATTATTATTACTATTATATTAATTTGATTATCAGTTGTGCTTTGGAATGTTGTGCTTTGAAATATAAATTATGATATTGTGTGTTTGTACAGCCCCAAGATTTGACAAGGATGTGTACTGTCCCACGACAACGATCTTTAAAGGGAAGGCGAAACAAATCATGTCACCGTCACCACTCTTTCTTTCCCACATGACAACCAGGGTGAGCCTCACTGCAGTTAATAGTTTCGGGCGACAGCGACGACTGTCTCGCCGATATCATGATAGAGAATTGTGTTCCCTTGCACGATCGCCGTGTAGATTCTTTGGAATCGTTGCTTGACGCGGGACAGTTCACATCCTGGTCAAATCATGGGGCTGTACGCGACTGCTGGGTACTGTACCCTGCCAAATTAATGGACATCGACTCGGATAATTACGTTAATTTGTTATGTTCGAAGATGATAAATGTCCATTTATATTTAATTAAAAACCGATATTGCTGTAATTGATTGGTTTAGCTGAATAAGAATATATTTGTATGAATATGAGTCAGTCTGGGCTCGTTTCTTCTGTGATATAAAAAAGTATGACTTCTTTTGCAAATGGCCGCCATAAAATGCGGTATCAGAGATTCTAGGGCATAAATTTATGACCGGCTGGTAGTGGATGTTTATCCTAAATCAATGGGTGACATTAACTTGTTAAATACGGCAAAGCACAGTTCTATACAACTGCAATTTAAAATATCTTAAGCATTCTAGATTAAAAGCTAATTAATTAAAAAAACTGTAACAGTAATATTAACACTCAACGTAAACTTAACTTGAGGAAACACTCATGCCTCCACAATCTTGAATTGTTTGTTATACATTTGCTTGAATAGGGTCTATCTATCTATCTATCTATCTATCTATCTATCTATCTATCTATCTATCTATCTATCTATCTATCTATC
>JBCAUA010077926.1:0-10838 GCA_038406235.1 Peronia verruculata
GTTGGTTGGTTGGTTGGTTGGTTGGTTGGTTGGTTGGTTGGTTGGTTGGTTGGTTGGTTGGTTGGTGGTTGGTTGGTCCAATAAATGTATAATTGTTTTGAGGATAGTTTCATTTCATTGTGAACTCACTCGAGAGTAACAGACGATAGAGGAAAAGAATAAAGTCATTATCAGAGAGGTATTTGGTCAAACACCAAGGTAGAGAACATAGGCGGTCAGAACAAGAGTAACTTAAACAACTTCAACAAATATATTCGCTCTGACAGAGCGGAACAACTCATAACGACTGCTCTGATTTAATCAGCGTAGAAAACCAACCATTGTTCATAGTTCTGTTCTAGTCAATGTTTTCCTGTCCTTGTCAGGCGCGGGAAGAAGGGGAGACTAGGCAAAGATGGAAATGAAGCAGACAGCGAGAGTGACTACGGTAGGTCGGAGTTATCGTTACTGTCTACGCTTTCGTGGATATCATTTCTAATCATTTACATTATCTTTGCTTATTTCCGTATATATATTACTTCCACCTTTATTTTCTCTGTATATTTACTTTAGTTATCAGCACCATATTCATAATTATTGTCATCGACAGAAGCATCTTTAACACTGCCCATATTCATGGTCATTGCATGCATCATTATCGTCATTATCGTAACCGTTCTCTTCACCGTGAAGATATTTACATTTAATTAACCATTCATCGTCATGGAGAGCATCATTCTCTAATTGTTGTTCCTATATCCTGTAATGAATGAAAACCGCCCTGGAAGGAATATTCCTAAAAAAAAAATGACAACAGAATGTGAACAATAACTGATTACGATTAGATTTTCTCTGTATATTTTCCTGCTGTTATCCTTCCTAGATCTATTATACTTCTCTGGGCTTGTTTTCAACGTATTAACCCATGGTTTCTGTCCAGTAGATTGCACGCACATGTATAAGACACATATATAGTCACACTCATGGAACTCAAACGTTTGTTTTCGTAGACAAATCACATACGATAAATTTAATGTTCTCTTACTTTTATATACAGTTAGAGAGAAAATATTCTCAAATTCAGACCTTTTGTTAACCACTATAATTAAAAAAAAAAGTAATTCTCATAGATTTAGAACCGATTTGCCAATTCAGTAAGCAACAATTTGCCACACAGGCTGGTTACTTTTATTTCCAGTGGTAGCTGATATGGTTGTTTCCAATTTATAGCTAATTATTTCTACATGATGCTTCAATTTCAATATCCTCGAGATCTACAGCACTACGAAATCAGCCTCCAGTTTAGTCTATGGCGGGTTTTTTTCTTTTTTTTTTTTTTTTCACTTATTTATCCTATACTGAAGCTGTTGGCTGTTAAAATCTGTCAGGTTGAACTGCTTCATATCGTTTAGAATACGCATTAGGGCATTACCAAGTCAGATATTAAAACGATAATATCTTGACAACATTCTCGTCTGGCATTCCCGTGATCTGTTTTGAATAGATCTAGTGTGAATAGATCCAGTGCTTTGGAAGTTTGGCCGTACATGTACTCCCAATGTTCTGTTCTTTCGAATGGCATGGATTTCTTTCATAATCCAATTCAAACCTAGCGCTTTTCGCAATGCGCTCAACGTTCGAATTTTTCCATGAAGCCTCGCCATCAGCTTATCACTGAGGTACTGAAAACCTTATTTTTCCCTCTAGAACTGCCGTAAACCTGACACAGTACACAGACTTCTGATTCTTTGCACTCGAGACCAAACCTGCATCCGCATTGCTCGGAACATTATTCCCTTCACTATGTTAAAGCCTGAACTCGCGTCACAGCGGAAGAGTGAAAACCTGTAACTGCCAGTAACGATATCAAATATGGTCGATAGTAACGTCTGTGCGAAGCACCGTTGTTATAAATTCAATGTTCTCTTGACTTCTTGTATTTGCATTTAAGCGTTTATAGATAAGATTGAGGTAAAGTCATGGTAAGCACAAAGGGAGGACCACTTCAAGAGAGGAATATCGTATCAAGTTAGGATATTGCAATATAAGGCGAAGTGAAATCGGCATTTTCAAAGGGAATAGTGTCCCGGCGATGACTATACTTTGTTTGTCTTGCCCTGAAAATCACACTGTCATAATTTTCACCCATACTCTAGATAGATATTTTGTAAACGTTTGTCTCTTGCATTCTTAAGATTTCAATGTGCAAATTTTGAGACCAAATGTAAGACGTAGGTGTTACTCCACTGTGAGTAACAGAAGTGTTTGTAATAATTTCACAGTTAGTTACTCAAATATTTCTCTAGTCTCATATATTCAAAACAGCCTTGATTTCAAAGACAAAGCATAATATAATGATGTGCACCATTTAACGAGTGAATGTTGTCAGCACAGAGCACGGCACATTTCCCAGCAAATGTCTTTCACTAACCCCAACCTCTACAGCATCACGCCTGACACACTGTTGGCTGTCTGTCTGCCTCATTGTTCAATTCTCTTGTGTGACTTACTGTTTGCACCACCTCCATAGCTTTTCTCGGAAATCTTGGTAATCAAAGGGGTTGTCATAACCAGACAGAACTCAGTGAGTCCTTGTAATCATCGTGAAGTTTACAGCAGAGAGAAATCAAATTGAGAGTGATTAGGGCACTCTTTGTTAGAAGAATATACTTAAGTACCCTTCGTCGAACTGCATAGTACTGTTTTTTTCTTTTCTTTTTTTTTTTTCTTGAGTACTGCTTCTTTCTTTTTTTGGGGGGGGGGGGCTTGTTTCTTGGTTTTTCCCTCTGAATCTGCTTCAGTGAGATTTGGGCAAAGATTTTGAGTCGTTATCGAAAAGATCTGTGAAGCACAGGTTTGTTCCATTTGCACCCAGCTTCAATGGCTAACACGACACCTAGATTATTTATCTGGTAACCCAAAGATTTTCTGTACCTTTGACATGCAGTGAGAGATGGATTCTGACTTGTCCACCCTCCCCCTCAGTCATACACTGATACTGTTCTCTATTTCTTTACCATACCTTACAATGGATTATTATATATTCGAGTGAAATCATAAATATAGGTGTGTAAAAATCATAAATTTTACCTTGCCACTTCAGAGATTCCCAATGGAAATATTTTTGACAGTCTGTTGAACAGGCATGATACAGAAGAAAAAAGAATGTTCCTCTTGTCGTTGAAATACCCGAGGTGGAGGGACAAATGGACTTTCTTACAAAACCTGTTCTTATGAGGGCGCCCTTACATTTTGGCTTAACTTGACCCAGAAGAGCTTGCAAATCAAACAACAAATTTATAAACGTTGCGTGGATGTTCTGTCCTAATGTCCATGATTAACTGTGTTTGCTTTTTTTCTCTGATCTTAAAGCTCGATGTCTTTGTATCAGCCACAGTGAAACATTCTGAGTAGCAGTAAAAGTGTAACAATAATTTGAACCAGTTGTATTGTTACTTCAGAAATGATTGAGTCGACACTGTAGCTTTAGTTGTTTTATACAAGGATTCTGTTTCTAATAGTACTTCCATAATGAACCTGCTAAAACGCAAACAGGTCGACTCCACGACGCAAGTATCAAAAGGAAGAAGATTTTATTACATGTTTATTACACAATTGTGTAATGTTGTAATATAATAATTGTGTAATAAATTTTTTGACCACGGTTGTGGACAGCTGAGATAACCACCACTGCAGGAGGTTGGAAAGCTTACAAAAACCATACATGTTCCTTCAGATAGTATTGAATAGTTAAAGTCTGAATGCTTCGAATACTTTTGGAGCCTAATATTCTTATAACTGTCTCTCAAAGAAACCTAGACTATATCACTCAGTTGTTTTCTGTGTGTTTCTTTTCCAGAGATAGACCCAATCAGCGGAAGAAAGAAGAAGAAAACAAAGAAACAAAGGGACGGGGAGTATGAATATGTAAGGCTTCCATCAGCTTTTTTTTTTTGTTGTTGTTGTTTTTTCTTGGTCTCCTGGCCATTAAATATAACGATCATAGCATCATTATTATGTTATAGGAATGTCCTAGAGTTTAAGAAATGGTCTGGTAACCAGTAATAGATAAATAGATAAAAGGAAACCAATAGCAATATGAATAGCTGATGAAATTTATATATGAATACACTGATGGAACTTGCCAAATTTTCGCCTTCTTATTGTCCTACCATTTTACAGTAATTTCTTGAAGTTCAAAAGAGAGATTTCCAATGAACAACTTGCTCAATACTATATTGATTAAAAGAGAACAGGAAATGTTCGGAAATAAGTAAGTTAAACTTGAGGAAAACATTAGTGAAGCGTTCTTTTTTAAAGCCTCTTTAGTTCTTTATCAGATCAGCCGTTATTATGCTCACTGTCATCTTCTGGAAGGTCTTGCAAAGAGGACTGTAAATGTTTATTAATGCTTTAGCGTACACCACAAAAATAAGAAGAAAAAAAAATAGACAATGTGATAAGTTAAAAATTTGTGAACCTGCTGAAGCGTCGCCATCATTTTATTTGCATGGCAGTATGAAATTTATACCATAATCATTGCATGTATGATTAATCTTGCTTTAATTATTTAATGCACTGCATTCTATTAGCCTCGTGCTAGTATTATGAAGAAAAAAGGGACACATTTGATATTTAAATCGAATATTTTGTTTTAGCCTTTTCTGATTTTCTGATGCACCTTTTTCTGTACTTCCCAACAGTCAAAATAAATGGATGATGACAATTTGAAATCTCTTATATTTATTTTTCAGGAATACGACGCCAAGGGAAGGATTATACGGAAGAAAAAAATAGGAACGGTTAGTCTTCATTCACATGCTATTACATATCTCTGCTATAATTCCTGTATTTTGCAACGAATTATTATTACTTTCACATGCATTCCGAAACTGATTTGTAAATTGATTTTTAACTCCATACGTGGGGGGGGGGGGAGGGGGGAGAGGGGGATAGATGAATGAATGAAGAAATGAGTGGATGGATGGATGGATGGATGGATGGATGGATGGATGGATGGATGGATGAATTAGCGGGTTGTTTGATGGATAAATGGATGGATGGACGAGTAGATGGGGGTAAGAAAACACAAGGTCATATAATTTGGAGTAACAAAATTTAACAACTCATCAAAAGATAGAGATCATGAACAGAATCGATGGAAAGTTAACTGTCTCCTTCCGAAATCCTTGTTAATTTTGTTGTTTCACAAATGATTTTGTTACATACGCATCTGACTTTTCCCCATGGTTTTCCCATACAGGGTGGGGATGACAGTGGCTCCGAATACGAGTACGAGTATGATGAACATGGCAACCTCATCAAGGAGAAAAAGAAAGGAAAGGTGGGTAAACGCGCATCTATATTAAGTTGTGATCGATCTTGGGCATATAGATTATCAGTAATCAATATTGATTATGATTGGGTTGATGACTATTTCAAATATATGAAATGGACATTTGGTTCATATTGCACATGAATTAATCGTTATGTTTCATGAAATCGCTTTTTTTTTTTTTTTTTTAACTTCATTCAATTTTTGTTGTTGTTGTTGTTATCCATTTGGTGCAACATGTATAAAAGTGTGTGATTGACTGAATCATTTTTCATATCATTCACTCATTCACATAACTAAGGACATTGAAATACTTGTACAATCTTTTATGAGAAATACAATCAACGTTAATGTGGCTATTTAGTGAGGTGTTAAGGTGAAAAAAAAAAGTTTTTTCTTTTCCCAACAAATGAGAGGCTTTTCCATTTCAGTGTCCAGCTGGACGGTCTAACACTTGTTCATTGCTATATTGTAGGATCATCTCGATATTTTCTTGGTATTCGCCAGTTGTTTCTTTGTCTCTGCCATACCTCAAACACTATCCATCCTTACTTGGACAGTGCAGTGCTTTACATTTGCAATTCATTAATACTCTGATGCTCACCATAGCAAAATGACAGAATGTCAAATACGTCTATTTCAGAAAGGAAAAGGCACAGGGGAAGAGTTTGAATATGTTTATGATGCTCAAGGAAGACTGATCAAGAAGATAAGAAAGGGAAAGGTGAGAGAGAATTGAAACTTAGTTTTACTTTTGTGTGACCCTGTGTCTTAGACCACATGATATTTAACAAATGGCCCTACGAGTTTCGAGCTGGCTTAGGGTAATTTTTTGACAACCAACTTGTATCCACATAATTTAACTAGGAATGGTGGTGAAAAAAAAAACATGGTAGAAGCTATAGAAAGAACCGAAAGAGAAATGGAAAAGGCAAAGAACAAAGAAGGAATGAAAGAGAGATCAGTAGAAAGACAGAAAGAAAGAGAGATAAAAAGAATGAAAAAAGAAAAAGGAGGCGAGAGAGGAAAAAAGAGAGAAGGAAAGTAAGAAAGTGAGAAAGGAAGAGAGAAAGAAAGAAACACGATAGAAAGACAAAGAGGAAGAAAAAAAAGAAGAAAAAAGCGTGTTCAAAACCAGTAGAGACAAGAAAGTCAACATTATCAATATCATTATGGACGTGGCGTTAGCTGGCAATGATCAGGGCAGTGAGTCTTGTTGCTTTGCTTGCTTTAGCAGTGGATACTTGTGTTCTGATGCATAAAGGACAAATATTCTGTTTTCCTCAGAATGACGAAGATGAAGGATCTGAATACGAATATGAATATGGTGAGTATCGATAATTTACTCATAATTCTCTGTCATGATTTTCAGTCAAACAAGTCACAACCAAATGTGTAAACACTGAATTTGATTTTGTCAGATTTGTTTTTCTAAGAACAAACAGGATGTAACAGAATGCTTTCCATCCCAAGGGTCTTTGATAGTCCAGCTTATTCATGCATTTTGGACATATTTCATGCAGACCGTTCTATTTTTTGTCAATTTCTGCACCTATCTTCCCTCACTCTTCTCTACATATAGAAAATATACTATTACTCAGTGTCACTAGCTAAATATTACCTTAATAAAACAACATTGTTTTATTACATACTCTAAATATTTTAATAGGCCTATAATAAAGTAGGATTGTTCATTTTGAAATATAAAAATGATATAAACAAAGCAAGTTTTTGGAGATTAGAAAACCACAAATTATGTGTTTGACGCAGAGCTAATTTGAAAGTCTATACACATAATAGTATGATTGTTCAGATAAGTGATGGAAAGAAGGAGAAATCTTTTTCTTTTTCTGCTCAAGATATGTCAATTCGACTTTATATTCTTCCGCAGATAAAGACGGCAATCTCGTCAAAACCACAAAAACTAAAGGCAGGCCTGGAAGTATGTATCTTCTTTCTCTTAGCTCTCAGCACTAAGGTGTTTTTAAACTCCTGCATCTCAGAAAATGAGAAGGCATATCAAAAGCCAGAGGTCTAGCAGACCTCTATCAATTAGTCATAATTATTATTTATTTTTAAAAAACAACAACAACAACAACAACAAAATTGATTTCAGTTGAACAGAACAAATGGTCTGAGATATATTCCGAAAAGTAAATTCAGTTCTCCTACATTATTTTGATAGGTTTGACAACAGATTTTCTGCACTATAGGCTATTGCTCCAGACATGCCTAATTGTCAGGAATCCCATGCTTCGATCTAGAGAGATCGAACAATAACGTTCAGAAATTTCATAACTGAATATGATTTGCCGGTATTTCCAAGACATCTGAAGTCTATTACAGATTCGTCTTGTTTTCTTATCTTTCTTTACGGCAAGTTTCAGATTAGAATTTTTGTCCGTACTTTTTTTTTTAAGGTGGAGCAGATTCTGACGATGGCAATTACTTCGAGGTCGATGAAAAAGGCCAGGTAAGTTAATTTCAATAGAGTGTATTCATCCATCCATCCATCCATCCATCCAACCATCTATCCATCCATCCAGCCCTCCATTCATCCATCCATCCATCCATCTATCTATTCATCCATCAATCCATCTGTCCATTCATCCATTCATCCTTCCATCCTTCTGTCCATCCATCCATGCATTTCTCCATCCATCCATCCATGTATCCATCATCCATTTATTCATCCAGCTATTCATCCATCAATGTAGTTATCAATACAATGTACATCCATTCATTCATCCAGCCATCCATCTTTATCCATGGTATCTATATTTTGTTGGAAAACAGTGAATAAGGAATTGGTTGAAATGTTGGCTTGTTTATTACATGTCCCATGCCTCTCTTCCAGGTCAAACTACGCTCCGGCAAACGAAAGATTGACCTGTCCAAGTTATCGGATGAAGATCTGAAAAGACTCGGTATTGACCCAAATCTCTCCAAGCAGGAGATTGCAAGACTTTTGAAGGTCAGTATCCGTATGATGCTGTCGTTGTTCTTGATTTTTCTGTCATTATCGTATCATCCTTGTTGTTGTTACTATGATCAAGAGGTTGTTCTTGTTGCTGTTATTACCGTTGCTGTTGTTGTTCTTGATGTTCTTCTTGTTGTTCGTTCTGGTTCTTGTTCATTCTTGTTCTTGTTGCTCGTTCTTGTTCTTGCTGTTTTTGTTCTTGTTAGTTCTTTTTCTTGTTGTTTTTGTTCTTCATGTTTTTGTCGTTCGTTCTTGCTCTTGTTGTTCTTGTTCTTGTTTTCATCTGATTTCCTAGAAATAAAAGTTTCAATTTTTCTTAAAGCAATGCACCCTTTGATGACACTTATTGAACAAAATCTAGTGAGATACAGCTGAGAAGAAAAATAAATGAAAAGGAAGGAATTTAAGATGAATGAACAAAAACAGCGAATAATTCGATACAGTAAGCGTTGTAGTATAACCCGCATTTAAACTGCATCATAGATGTGCAGTAGTTAAAACATTAAATATCTTCCTTCTTGACAGGATAAATTTGGGCCCGATGTTCAGATTGTGGACAAGAAGGTCAAGGTTGGCACCAAACGTCTGTCAGAGTACGGAACTGACGTAGATACAGACGATCTGGCCGATGACAGTGACCTTGACATTTCTACTTGTAAGTTGGGAACATAGATGAGATCCGAAAGTAAATATTGGCGAAGAAAACTAAAACTAACACGGAGTATTTGTTCATTTTATAAAAATACAATATAACTGTCAGACCGGTAACTAATAAAACAATTCAAGAAAAACAAATAACACAGAAATCTATAAAGAACTTGATGGCGATGGTTAAATCTGCCGTTCTGTGACTCGGATGTTATGTTTTATAGTTGGTGTTCGGGTCAAAATATAGTTTAATAAAACTTAGGATGTGTGAAAAAATATATTAATAATGGCATAAATAGGTGAATGGATTGACGGCAAGATGGATAGGTGAATGGATGGATGGAAGGAAGGACCGGCAAGAAGCTGGTAACTAGATAAATAAATAATGACCAAGGCATTGATATTTATGAGTTGATGGGGAAGAAGTATTTACAAAACATTTTGATGCTAAAAATCAATTTATGACTTTATATGTCTGTCCTCTTTTAACAAAACTTCGCATATGCATATCTAGCTCATTTTTTTTTTCTGATATGAACTCCTGATGTCATGACACATTTTCTTTTCTTTTTTTTTCTTTTTTTTTGACCCGTGTCTGTATCTTGAAAAATAAGGACTTTATCAATTCTTTTTTTATTATTATTATTACTGTTATTATTTTCATACACGAATAGTTATTTATTAATTAATAGACTTAAACAGGCTTTTGCCTCTCTTGTAAAATTTGATTTTTCTGCATATGAGATGTTTTGTCGGAGGAACGTAGTATAATACTGTAGAGTTCAGTGTCGGAATATGCAACATTATGCTATACTGAAAAGCTGACGTTCAACCCCGCAGGCCTAAAACTGTATTACATCTGTTCCGCAGTAAAAGGCACGCGTCGAGTCAATGTGCTGATGAAACGAGGAGGTCAGGTCTTGCTGGACCACATGAAGAAAGTTCTGGATCAGTCCAAGCTGCAGGATGACAGCTACGCCAAGGATCTGGACGAAAGAAGTAAGAAATAGTCCTAGAAACTGGGAAAGACATATGGGTAGAAATAAGGAAAGAAAAATGGATAGAAACACGGAAAGAAACAAAGAGAGAAATATGTTGATAAATAAATATGAAAAGAAAATTCTAATTGAAACCTTCTTGACTACGTTTGTTTTTCCTTCTTACAAAAGAGTGAAGAAAAATAAAACATTCCATTGCGTGAAACTATTTATTTATTTCAAAAGTTTTAAAAGATCTTTATGATTCTAATATAACATGCAAATGACTGCTCTCAATACAATACATTTAGAACTAAGACCCAATATTATATACCCCTAAATTGAGAGGTCTCGATAGTATTTTGACGGAGTGCCATTTTCATTGTAGGTTAGTTATTTCTCCACATGTTCAACTATAACTTTGCACGAAATTATAAAAAAAAATGTATTCCATCGGTTCATTTTCGATCTCTTAAATTACATTTCATTCCTTGTGCATTGTAACAAGATACTAAAAACTATCATAATTTAGTCAAAATCGCTCTTCTCCCAAAGTTTATGAGTATAGTTTTTTGTCCACGGCAATAACGATTTACTAATGTGTGTTTTGTTGTATCGTCACTCCTAAACAGGTGGAGACATTGACTTTCTGTCCCACTACAGACTAGTTGATCCCCGAAAGTTGGAGTCCTATGCTAGAGCTTTTGTGGTGGAAGACGAAGATCTGGACACTGTCATCAGATCTAAGGTAGGTGGATCATTGGCACCATTATTAGGCTATTATTATTACATTGTTGTTATTATTATTATTACAGTGTAATTGTTGTTATTATTGTTGCTGCTGATAATGTTGTTGTTGTTGTTGTTGTTGTTGTTGTTGTTGTTGTTGTTGTTGTTGTTGTTGTTGTTGTTGTTGTTG
>JBCAUA010077937.1:0-22510 GCA_038406235.1 Peronia verruculata
GCCAAGAAACGCCACACATGAAAATCCACTGGTCGGAAATCGCCGAGGCCGATCTCGATGACATCTACGACTACATCGCACGCGATGTGCCGTACTACGCCGAGCTGTTCATCGACAAGCTCATCGACGCCACCGACAAACTCGAAGACCATCCCCGCATGGGGCGCAAGGTGCCGGAAGCCGATAACCGCGACGATGTGCGCGAGCTGATCGTTCAGTGTTACCGGATCATCTACCTGCTACAGACTGAGCAATTGCAAATTCTTACCGTCATCCATGGCAGCCGCAATCTTGCGGGGCAGGAGACAAAACCTTGGGAGGATGATTGAGAAAGCCCCGCATTGCGGGGCTTCGTGTTACGGGGCCGGGAATTCAGGAAAAGACACGGACGATTTCATTACACGCTTCCAAAATGTCTTGTCGAGCATCTGAAAGATAACGTTGCATCTCCGCATCCATCCGCCGTAAATAATCGGGAGCACAGCGCGAGCGCACTTCACCCAATGGAAAATGATCGGTTTCTGACTCAAGCGCGCGGATTGGCAAAAATACGTCATTATCCGGATCACCCACATCAAAGCGAAGCGAACAAATTTTTCTCATACCTTCGATCAAGTCCATCCTGCCATCTAGCATCGCATCTGCAACCGCAATGAGTTCGGCCTTCTTGGATTCGCGTATCTCCGTCATTACTCGCCTCCGGGGAACTTCGTTTTGACCTCAACACGCTGTCCCGTCCTTATGTTCTCGACCCAGTGGGTCTCAAACTGAGCTCCATCTCTTGCGGTATAAGATAAACTGATTTTCTTTACCCAATCTGAGGCGCTGCCTCCATATTCATCAGCTACGCGCTGCGCATCGCGGAAAGTTACGCGACCTCCGGGGCCAGCCATAATCGTTCCAGCCTCACTCATTTGCGATTGGCTGGCGAGAGACTTATACGATCAATGACAAAGCCACGCAATGTGGGGCTTTTTATCATCATCGCTCATTGGACGCTACGCTCTCCCATGGAAGAACATCTACATCAGCAAATAATGCCTGATATAAGCAAACGTTTTCTGGTTCAGCATTGAATAAATTTAGAGCTACAGATTGCTCTAACTCATATTTCCTCAATATCTCAATCTGGCCTTCAAGAAGCACGGAAATAATATCCACCTCCTCTGTCACAGTTGTGTTCGGAGAAACAAGCTCCGTTCGCCCAGATCTCGAAATCCTAGACACCGCTGCATAACGCCCGAGCATTGAAAGCTCAATTATCCTCTGATTATTCAATTTGGAAACTACATAGCGAAAACTAATATCATCATTTGAATCTGTTAGTTCTTCTACTTCAAACAAATTATGCAGCTTCGCAACTAACAAACCGTAAGGCCTTGAGGAAATCGCTTTATTTACAAACGAGAAATCTGGCTGCGATAGCGACTTATAGTTACGCTCAACCACTTCCAAGAATCTACGTTTATTGCCCATTACCACAATCAGTACCTCTCCGGCCCCGAAGGATGTCCATGAATGCGGCCCTTGGAATCTTGATGCACACGGACTCTTGATTGCATGCCACCATTCGGCCCAGTTCCTGTAGACACCCCAAAAATCATGCTCCCGCACATTTGATCGCCCAAGCACTGGATTTCCTTTTTGAAAAGCTTGTTGAGTTAAACGATTTCCACTTTTTTCCCCAAAAGAACGAAGAAGTTAGTTTACCTTGCTTTAGCCGATTAGCATTTTGAGGCGCACCTGGAATATAACCAGCTTGTTTCTGCACTGATATTGCAAGCTTTCCCCTCTTTGTGGCATCAAACTAATCGTCGACGCGCTTCCACTAATGCAGCAATCCACTCTTGGAGATCCAACAACCACGGCGTTCTGGATTCGCTTTGATATATCTCAAGCGTGAATTTTCCTATGTGATCACGCTGTATATCCGCAACCATACTGTCGCCATTCCATACCTCGGCGACGAGTTCGTCGCGATCTGGAACGCTTACAATCTCAACCACAAAACTCATGATCAAGGCTCCAGGAACCCAATGAAACTTCCGTGAAATAACCTGTTCATGCCAACCACTCAATTTTTGGAGCAGGAGAGTTAATTACTACTTCGCCCCAGTCACCAGATAGGTGATATCCATTTGAAGACAGTTCAAATAGATCAATATTTCCGTAATCTTCACTACCATCGGCATCTGTAAACGGATGAGAATTTCTATTTATCCAGTTAATTGATCGCGCACCCCTGAAAATAATTTTTCCCTTCTTGTAGCAGTATTGCTCATCCTCGCGTGGTGATATATATAGTGGGTGGTCTTCAGTCAATACCATCTCAACCTTAAATGTGATCTGATTTTCTGGCTCCTCTATTCCAAGAACAAAACTGTCCTCTAAGTAAATATTTTTGAAATCACCCCATTCGTAGTACTTACTCACATCGCACTCCTACAAGTCGAAATCAATCGGAGTGTAATTCCCAGGACTTTTCCTAGTTACTGGATTTCCGGCAGGGTCTACCCTCCGCCCAGCTGGATTACGAAACTCAACATGCGGATTTGAACTTCCTGGTGCACGAAAGCTGCCTTGTTTAATCGTTAGTCTGTTAATGCCATTCTCGTCAACATACTTCAGTGGGCCATTTCCCGTCTGTGAAGAATTCCATCCTTGTTGCTCAGCATACTTTCTGAGTTCGGTTGCCTTCGGAGTTCGTCCTGCTTTAAACAGATCGTCTACTCCCTTTGTGGCAAAGGCACAAAGCCGCTAGAAAAACTCAACCTATATACAGTTTATCAATTAGCGCTTCCAGCTTTTTACCTTCATCTGTTGGATTGTAATTCTCATCAAATCCATGCGTATCAAGACGTTCTGCGCACAAGTCTCTAAGCTTATCAGCAACATCGTTGGAGATGGCTTTGTTTTCAACCGGAACCAATATCTCCAGCCTTGCGCGTAAATCAGCGGGTAGAGTAAGCATCCTAAGCATAAATTGTATCTCTTGAAGGCTCAGCATAATCATCACTGACCTCCCCGCCTACGCAAAAACCGTTCGGCTTTTTTCGTTGACGTTGGGTTTACAGAGACAATATTTCCAGTTTCCGGATTACGAGCGACCTCTGCCTTTCGGCCAATAGATCTTTGGCTTGGTCGTCCCAACCGATCGACTTTTACTGGTCCGACATCTAATGGATTTTTGATCGCATCGAGTTCATCTGCACTTCTTACTTGGCGATTGATTTTCTGTTGAACACTATGCCGCGTTACACCGATACCACTGTGGGTTGTTCTCTTTGTAGCATCAACATCTAACTAACTGGATTAAGAACATGTTCGATTTTTCCTTGTATGTATCGCTTCCTTTCCGACTCGTCAATTTCAGAGATGTCTCCCGCCAAATCTTTCACGTGCTTGATATTCATTGGCGTCGGATTTTCTCTTGCCAAATACAGATACGGGACATTTGAATTTCCCTCTAAATGCCATTCAGCTACTGGCTCACCCCAGCCATAGAAAGAAATCATAGATTTCCAGTACAGCAGCTCATCATTCGAACCGAAAAGTTGTTCAGCAATAGAAACCAATTCTAGCGCCCTTGAGCTGGCATTTGCTTCTATTTCCGGCCCCACCGCATGAGCACCTGCATACCCTAGATCCATACAGTTGAAGTAAAGCACAATCAAATTCAATAAATCGGTTATGCTCGCCTCACCAGCTGTTACGAGCTGCTCATACAACATAATCGCTTCTCGCACAGAGCGGTTTTTGTCTTCCTTCCTAGCTGGATTCATCTAAATGCTCCACTTCTGTTTACGCCAGCATCCTGAATAACGCCTTTCCTTGTCTCAACCCATATTTGCCCGTTTCGCTGGTTCTTTGTAAACACTTCCACTCCAGCTTTCTGCTTGTTTGGATCAGTCACCAGATCTGGACGTTTGTTTGCTTTATCAGATGCAACATTCTCAAACATCCTTCCGGCTCTTTCTCTTGAACTCTGTGTCCTTGGTGCAATGTGTCCTTCATTCACCTTCTTAGGATCAAAGATATGATCCATCTGGGACTTTCCTGAGGGCATCCCTGTTCTCTTTGTGGCAACAGGGGAGCCTGACGCATCGTCATAACTAAACCCGATTTTTGCCTTATGCGACAACCAGTTCGAAGTCGTTTCCGCCTGGTGCAGACCGCCGGATAAATTTTGAACCCCCGACGCGACTTTGGCGCTAACAGCGCCGCTGGCCAGGAAGATGGTCAGCAGTAAAAGCCAGGTGGTCAGGTGTTTAAGGGTTCGCATAGGTGGGATTTTACCGGATCATTCCTTGTTCGCCGAGAGTTTTCTTTTTTAGCTGCTTTTTACCGGCCTGGACGGCAGCTAAAGAGCCGGGGTTGCCCCGGCTCTTTCAGGCGGTGTTATTCTGCCTCTGGCTTGCCATAATGGCTGCGGTAGATGTGGTGCTCGTCGCAGTCGGCAATCAGGCCCATCATCTCCAGCAGTTGCCGTTCCCAGGCCCCTGGACGGCGCGAGCCATCGGCGACGCTGGCGAGCACGAAGCCCACCAGATCATCCACCGTTTCCATCGGATTCGGTGCCCCACTGCGCCGATACAGCTCGACCATATATTCGAGTTCTTTGAACACCTGTTCGTTGATTTCGATGGACTGTTTCATTGGATTTGCTCCTGTGGCTGATGACAGCCCAGAAAGGCTTTCTGGGCATGCTTAACCCACCAGCGCCGCGTGCACGACTGCATGGATGCAGGAGGTAGAGCGACGCGGGAAGCCAAAGCCGAGGGCCGTCAAGGCTTCGGAGCGCAGCGGAGAACCCGAAAGGCTTGGTGGGGCCGCCCAGGCCTTGACGGGCCGAGCGGGGCGGCCATCTGGCGGCGCTACTCTGCCGGCATGTGCAGGTAGACCTCTTTGCACCCAACCAAGGATTGAGGGAGAACAGCACCAGACGCCACGAAGGGTGAACGGGCATACACGGATGTATGCCCTGGACTCCAAGCGAAGCATGGAATGCGCAGCGTAGAAGGGCCGCCCCAGCCCGTCACGGCGCTTGCTCCACTTGGCAAAAACCGTGACTTGCACCATGGACTGGTGGCGCGGTTGTTGCGCAGTGATGCAAGCGCCTTGACGGGCGGTCCGAGTGGCACAGCGTCTCCGGACTGCTTGCAGTGTCCAGATTCACGCCTGCGGCTCCGGATCGTCCTCGGTCTCGGCCGCTAAAGCGGATAACAGTTCATCCCTTGCGATCTCGGTGTCTGCCTCTGCATCCTCGTCCTGCCTGCTTTTCTTCTCCAGCCTCGCCCCTGGATGCGTGGCGCTGTGGATCTCCTTCAGTTGACGGATGCTCACCTGGGTGTAGATCTGCGTGGTGCTCACGTCCGCATGACCGAGCATCTCCTGGATAAAGCGGATGTCCGCGCCATGCTCCAGCATCAACGTGGCCATGGTGTGGCGGAACAGGTGACAAGCGCCGGTCTTGCCGGTCTCGGCCTGGTTGACGTAGTTGCGCACCAGTTGAGTCAGGCGGTTGGCGGTGAAGGCTTCGCTCAGGTTGGTCAGATAGAGAACACCGTCATCGATGCCGGCCACCAGTTCCGATCTCACCTCGGTCAGGTATTTGTCGATCCAGGCAAGCGCCCGGTCGCCGATCGGGATCATCCGATCTTTTTTGCCCTTGCCCTGGCGGATCATGATGGTGCCCCGGTCGATATCGATGTCGTAGAGCTTCAGGCCGATCAGTTCCATACGTCTCATACCCGTGCTGTACAGCGTTTCCAATATGGCACGGTCACGGATGCCCAGCGCATCGTTGGTGTCTGCCTGGTTCAGCACGGTTTCAACTTCTGTTTGTGTCAGCACATGCTTCGGTAAGCGCTTTTCCAGCCGTGGCAAGTCCAACTCACTGGCCGGGTTGTAGAGGATATGGTTCTGCCGCGTCAGCCATTTGAACCAGGCCCGTACCGGCACCAGGTGGCTATGCTGGCTGCGGAAGCTCAGCGGTTCGCCGTCCTTCTTGCGGTACAGATACAGATGCCGCTGATAGCGCTCCAGGATCGGCTTGGTGATCTCGTTCGGGCGTTTTAGGCTGCGTTCGTCGCACCAGACGATAAAGACGCTCAGGTAATGTTCCCGGCCTTTGATGGTGGCCTGGCTGTAGTTGTTGATTTGCAGCCAGTCCAGATAACGATTCAGGTAGGCCACCATGCCGTCCGGGTTGTTGGGGTCGCCGATCACCGGCTTGGGCAGGATCGCGCCTTTCCTGGGCATGGCCTATGCCTCTTGAGCAGCTAAAGGCAGGTGGCTATCAGTACGGTATGACGCGCTATTATTTTTGGCCGTGGACGTGCGTTTTGGCGTTTTTTTGTCCGCTTTCTCTGCATGCGCTACCGTGGCTGGCTTTGTGGCGTTTTTACCGGTGCTACTTTGGGGCGACTTGGCCGCTCCTTGAGGGCTACTTGACGGCTCGTTATTTGGGTTTTGGGGCTTCTTGTTTGCGTCATAGTTCAAGCTTGCCATATCGGTCAGCCCCAACAGGAAGGATACGCCGTCTTCCCCTTCACCCTGGTACAGCAACTCATAGACAAAGCTCTGGCCACGTCCTCCCCGGTGGATCAGCACGTATTCCATGTCCTGCAAGCGGTTCATGTGTTTTTTGATCTGGAAGTCCGTCCAGCCGATGTGCTGCCGGACATCACGCCGGGTAAAGCGGTAGCCCTTCTGCTCGATCTGTTCCCGCTGGCAATGCTCGACGGTCATCTGGTGGATGTGACCAAGCAACCGCCGCGTCTGCGGCGGCAGCTCGTCCAGTGTTCGGCCCAGCACTTCATGGGCTAACCGATTCGCCGTCTCGATGTCGGACAGCGTGGCCTCAATGTATTCGATACGCTGGCCGTTGTGATTCACCGTTTTGATGTCGCGCTGGTATTGATGCAGCAAGACGATGGAACGGATCAGTGTCAGGTACTTCAGATGATCCCGGCGTGTTCGGGTCTTGTCGTCGATAAAGCTGAGTTTTTCGGCATAGGGATTGGCCACCAGTAAGGGCTTGATTAGCCGTTGTGCGTTGCGGTGGTTGTCGATGATGTGTTTTTTATCTTCGGCGGCCAGCAAGCCTTCCAGGGTCTGTTGCTGCCGTTGCATGGCGTGGATCGCCTGGGTCTGGTCACGGCTCTCATTCACCGACAACACCAGGCAGCGGTTCATCAACTC
This sequence comes from Peronia verruculata, assembly GCA_038406235.1. Lineage (NCBI taxonomy): Eukaryota > Metazoa > Mollusca > Gastropoda > Systellommatophora > Onchidiidae > Peronia > Peronia verruculata. Next base: position 7,204 of record JBCAUA010077937.1, read on the forward strand.
TTCATCGATGTCGATGGCCGTGGTGGTCAGGAACAACATCACCGGCCCTTCGACCCGGTATTCCTTGGTTTCCATGTCGCCGGTAGTTTCGTTCTTACCCGTGCTGGCAATAGTGATCTCGCCTTCACTCTGTAACAGCTTCAACGCATAGCTGGCGTTCTCCGCGCCTTCTTCTTCGGCTATCGCCAGTATCTTGTGCTTCAGATTGGTCTCGCCCATGTAGAACAGGCTTTGCCCGGTCATGGCGCTATACTGGACCCGCTCCTCTTCCGGCATCAAGGCAAGAACGGCATCCATCAGAGTAGATTTACCGGCGGCGCTGGTGCTCTGGATCATCACTGCCAGCGGCTTATCCAGCTTGCGGCTCACGCAAGCAAGGTAACCGATTAAGGTATTGGTGGCTTCACCAACCACGCCGCAACGCTCGAAGTCGGCGGCTATCTGGTTCATCAGATCAGGAGATTGCAGCAGTTCCAGGGCAGCAGACTGTTCGGATTCAGTAAGCGTTTGTTCCTGCTTTTCCGGCGCCAGGGTTTGCTTGATTTGCTGCTCTTGCAGGGCCTCGCATTTCAACAACACCTTGCCCAGATCACGCTTGAGGATGTCATCTTTCAGACCCAGCTCAATGCTCGCCGCTTTGATATACGCCGCCCGTTGCTTGGCGTTGTACAGCTCCAGGCTATCGACGTGGAAGGCGTCATTTCTCCGAACCAGCACATTCACTTTCAACACCTCGAAGCTGAGATTTTTCTGTAGCCCACGGATGCGGTATTGCCGATCACCGAAGGCCATATTCACTTCGTGTTCGCTGATGTCGGCTTCGATCTCGTCAGCGGGATTGGGTTGTGGGCTGGCTACCGTCGGTTCGGGGATTTCCTGTTCCACTGCTCCTGTGCTTCCTGCACTCGCAGCATTAGTACTCCCCTGTACGTCAGCAGCTATAGGATTGGGTGATTCGGGTTCAGTGGATGGTTCTGGAACGTCAGATTTATGAAGTACATCCTGTACTTCACCCTTCGGGCCAGCCTGCGGCTGTTCCAATCGGCTCCTGACCGATTGGTCGCCGGTTTCGATGTCAATGACCTCATCGCTAGCCGTGCCGGTGCTGATGTCTGGCGCTTCGCCATTTCCCATCCACTCGGCAGAACGCAACACCAGGCCAAGACTCTTGGCCGCAGGCTTGACCTGCATGGCGTAGTCGTTGGTATCCATGCCCTTGGGAAACTGCGCGCGGAAGCAGTCGATACCTTGGTTAGTGAGTTTCTTTGCCAGTTGTTCGGCGGCATGGTTTCCAGCCTCATCACGGTCATAACCGATCAGTACCCGCTGGATGCCGTGACGTTTGAAGGCGGCTAAATGATCGTCGGTAAATCCGGAAGTGCCGTAGCTGGCGGTGACGTTTCGGTAACCCGCTGCCCAGAAGGTCAAGGCATCGATCAGCGATTCGCACAGAATGATTTCATCCGATGCCCGCAACGCCTCTTCGTTGAACACGCCAACATGCGGCCCCGGTAGGTAAAGATGCTGTGGCGTACCGCGTCGAAGCTTCTTGCCCAGCAGCTTGCGACCGTAAACTTCGGTAATCACACCTTCCAAGTCGATGACTGGGATCACCAGCGAGCCGCTGAAGTGCTCATGGCCAGACTGACGAAGGATGCCGATCTGCTGCAACTGGCCGCGTACCTCAGCGCCGGCCTTGCGGTTCTTCTCGGGAAGGCGATAGCCCAAGGTGCGGTTGGCATAGCCCAGACGGAAGCGCCCGATCAGTTCAGGGTGATCCAGACCACGGGATTTCAAATAGTCCAGGGCTTCCGGGCTTTGCTTCAGGGTCTCGTGGTAGTAGTCAATAACGGTAGCGAGTTGTTTTTGATCGTCGGGATTGGCGGCTAAAGAGTCGGGATGCTTGTGGGTCGTGTTGCGTGTCACTGGCGAGGCCGGTACCGGCAGTGCCGCATCCCCTTCGCGCAGCAGCTCCACCGCATGCCGGAAGCTCACGCCCTGGCGCTTCATAACCCATTGGATGACATCGCCACCTTCCCCGCAGACACCCAGGCAGTGCCACAAGTTCTTGTCCGGACTGACGACCAGGGACGGTTCCTTGTCGTCGTGGAACGGACACAACCCCAAATAGTCCTTGCCGTGCTTTTTCAGCTCGATGCCAGCCGATTCCACCAGGCGCACCAGCGAGACGTCGCGCTTGAGGCGGTCGCGTTCTGTATCTGGAATACGGGCCATAGCTGTTGTCCTCCAAAAACCCGTCAAGGTCATAGTTGACCTTATTTATAACAGCTATTAATATCCTTTTCAAGGCAGACCAAAAATAGCGGATTTAGGATGCTCAGCACGTATCACGTCATAGAGAACTGGTGCATGGCTGACTTTGGTAAAAATCTCGCTGAACTGCGCAAGACACGTCAACTGACACAAATGCAACTGGCCGAATTACTTGAAGTACAGCCCCGGTTGCTCGGTCGGTGGGAACAGGGCAAAGGCAAACCACAATTTGACTACATCATCAAATTGGCCGATGTACTGGAAGTCAGTCTTGACCGGTTGCTGCTCGGTGCGGAAAAGCAATCGTCAACGCAATTCGATATTCAGAACCGGAAGCTGAAAGAGTTGTGTCGGCAGGTCGATCAACTCAAGCCGGAAGATCAGGAAGTCATTTGCCATTTTTTGGATATGGCCGTTCGCCAGGACCGACTTAAACACATCGTCGTTGATCCCATTCATGCCATCAGATAAGAGATTCACCCATGCAATCCGCCAAACAAGCCGCGAAAGCAATTATCGACCACCTACCCGAACAAGCCTCCTGGGATGACATCATGTACGAGCTGTATGTGAAACAGAAGATCGAGGAAGGGCTGGCCGACATCGAGGCTGGACGCACCACCTCCCATGAACAGGTCAAGGCCGAGTTGCTGGGCGATGATGATTAAATGGTCGAGGCGCGCCAGGGCGGATATCCGGGACTTGAAGGCGTACATCGCCAAGGACTCACCGTACTATGCCCGCCGATTCACGGAACGGATCATCGCCTTGGTCGAGAACCTGGAAACGTTTCCGAAGGTGGGCAGGCCAGTGCCCGAAGCCGAGGGCCGGGAGGATGTCCGGGAACTGATCTATCAGGGCTACCGGATCGTCTATCTGACCCAGCCAAAACAGGTGTTTATCGTCACCATTATTCATGGCAGCCAGAGCTTGGAAGAGCAGCAAAACAAGCCGTGGGATAAGGCTGAGCTATAAACTCCGCGGATGACGGAGCTTTACATCTCCTCCAACCTTTACCCATTCCGCGGGCTTCACTTCAAACTCCCATTGCGCCTGCTCCATGGCACTATAGATGTCATCATGGAATGTATCGGTCATCTCTTGCCCGCTCTCATCTAAGTAAAATAAATAATATCCCTCATCTCCCGGATATTGGGCTATTTGCAGCTCTGAAGGAGTCGGCAAAACCTCTCCACCAGAGTAATGCACCGTTTTCCCTGTAGCCTTATGCAGGCCAGAAATTCTAGCTTTCCAGAGAACTAGGTACTCGATATGAGGGACATCCACGGTCATGGAATAATCTCAACCGAAGTGTTTTCAATGACTCTTCCACCGGGACGATCATAGGCCTCAAAATGCCCGTGGTGCCGCTTACTGGTAGTTTCATGTCTTCCATATCGAACTTGGCGTAACCCGTCCTTAGACACATACCGGCCATTAGAAAGTGACTTGTAACCGGAGCCAAGCCATTTCTCAGCAGCGTCTAAAAAGCCAGTTTCAGAAACTCTGCCACCATCAAATTCTGGCGCTCTTCTAGCCCCAACTGCTCCACGTTGACTTCTTGCAATTGAAAGGTCGCCAAGTTTCTGGCCTCCCCTCTTTGTGGCCTTTGAGATTTTTCTGCCTAACTTCCCAAGCCCCTTGACTATCCGGCCGCCAAGAAGACCAACGGCTGCATCAAAAGCCAGGCGTCGTACTTTCTGTGCCCCTGTAAGACATTTGTTAGTGACAGTATTATAGGCGTCATACGCAGCCCAGGCTATAAAAAGGAGTGCAAGTGGGTTGCGTCCTTCTGGATCCACATAGTTGTTCGGACTACTGAGTGCATACTGATAGGTGTTTATTCCACCTGCTATCCCAAGCGGGTCGCTGCTGATATACCGTCCGGTGGTTGGATCGTAGAAACGACTCCGGTTGTAGTTGAATCCGGTCAGGACATCGGCATACTGTCCGGGGAAACGCTGGTTATAGGTGACCGGTACGCCGTCTCCGTCCGCATCGCTTTCAAGCCGATCAATGCCGTAGGGTGTCATTCGGTTGCGCCAGACAGTTTCACCGTTCGTGTTGGTGAGGTAGCGCGGCGTGTTCAGGTGATCACCTTGGACATAGTAGGTTTCGTCGCCGTCGGAATACTCGGTTGCTGTCCAGCTGCTCTCACCGTAGCGGTAGACCCGAATGGGGGTGAGAGAATTCCCGGTGAATTCACCAACGAGCAGATCGCCCGCCCACTGGTACTGTGTAGTGACGCGATCCACAGTGCGGCTGATCAATCGGCCCTTGACGTCGTAGCCGTAAGTGACGAGCGGCGTGGCGTTGACGTCCCCTGGTGCGGTGATACTGACGCGTTGCAGGCGACCTCGCTCATTGAACGCATAGCTTGTCGTTTCACCGCTGACTCGATCGGTACGGGTAGACAGGTTGCCGGCTGCATCGTAGGTATAGTCGAATCGATCGTCAGCCATGAGCTTGTTGAACGCATCGTATCGCCCTCCCGTGTCGAGTCGATTGCCGAGGGCGTCGTAACTGTACGTGTAGCTCTCGATACGGTCCGCAGCTACCAGACGGTCAAGTCCATCATATTGATAGCTCCAGGCTGCCGTGCCGTCACCGTCGATAGTGTCAAGCCGGCCGTTCGCGTCGTAACCGTAGCGGTATAGCGCTCCGCCACCGGCGCTGTCGTCCTGACTGACCAGCTGACCGACGGAGTCGTAGCCCCACGTGACCTGGCGTCCGTTGGGCCAGGTGTGCGTGACAAGCTGTCCGAGCGTGTCGTAGCCATAGACATGAGTACCGCTGGGTGTTTCAAAACCGGTGGCCAGACCTCGCTCATCGTGACTGTACCGCCAGGTTTCGCCGAGTGTCGCCACTTCAACAAGCTCACCGTCAGAGCTATACGTGTAATCCGTCGTACGTCGGCCAACGCTTTCGCTGATCACCCGTCCGAGCGCATCGTAGGTATGTTGGATATTGCCATCCGGTCCGGTACCCGATGTCAGATTTCCCCGCCGGTCGTAACGAAAGCTGCTGCGCTCCGAGCCGGCATTCACTTGGGTAAGCCGCTTGTTCGCGTCATAGGCGTAGGTGGTGACAACGCCCCGCGGATCGGTTGACGTCGCGAGCAGGTTATCCACCCCGTAGGTGTATGAGGAGACCTGGCCATCGGGTCTCGTTTCGGAAACCAGACGGCCGAAGCCGTCGTAGGCAAAGGCCGTGATGTTGCCGCCTGCGTCGGTAAGCTGCAGCAACCGACCGGTTTCATCATAGGCGTAAAAGGTGCTCTGCCCCATGGAGTCGACCGTACTGACAATTCGATCAAGCGCGTCATAGGTCGCGGAAATGGACTCGCCTCCGGGCATTGTCACGCCGATCTGGCGACCGAGATCATCATAGGCATATGTCGTTGTCTCACCGAGCGGGTTGGTCTCGGCGATCATAAGACCACTGTCGTTGTAGCGGTATGTCGTCTGTTCTCCTAGTGCATCGATGTGGGCGAGCAGATCTCCTTCCGCGCTCCATTCGTAGCGCGTGATATTGCCTGCCGCATCCTGAACGGTTATCGGGTTACCACGCTCGTCGTAGGTGATCTCGTTTTCACGCTCAAGCGGGCTGGTCAGGCTCGTGATCCACGGCGAGCCATCCTCGTACCCCATACGACTAGTCTGGAGCAGCGGGTCGGTAACGCTCAGCAAGCTGCCATCGGTTCCATAGGTGTAGTTCCAGACATTGCCTTCCTGGTCGGTCAGCGCAACGATGTTGCCGTTCTCGTCGGTATCGTAGGTAACGCGAGTTCGATCGGGATACGTGATACGGGAGAGCATGCCATTGGCGCCGTATTCGTACGTCCAGCTGCTGCGAGCCGAGTCCGACACACTGGTCGTTCCGTTTCGGTTGTACGTGTAGGTGTACACGTTTTCGTTCACCGTATAGCTTGCCACCCGGTCTTCCTCGTAGGCGACAAGCACCTCGGCAATGCCCGCCTCATCCGTGACGCTTGTCAGCTGATAGTTGGTGTGGCCGGATAGCGGATCGGTGTAGGCCTGGTATTCATAACGGCGCACGCTGCCGAGCGGATCGGTTCGCGATACCAGATTGCCCGATGCGTCGTAAGTGAATTGCCATGTTCGAGAGCCATGATCGGCGAGCGTGACCACTCGACCAGAAATGTCGTAGGAGAACGCAATGAAGCGACCATTGGCATCCTGCATGCGGATCAGTTGACCGCTATCGTCGTATTCATAATCGATCGGATTGCCATTCTGATCCACGCTCTGGATGAGGCGGCCTCGGGTGTTGAACCGCCGATAGTCGCCGGTGGGTTCTAGCAGGCGAGCTGAGCCGTCTTCCTCGGCGATGATTCGATCAACACGTCCGACAGGGGTTTCGAACGTCCCGTCGTCTCGCTGATCGTAATGACGACGGCGCCCGTCAGCGTCGCGCAGCACATAGCGTATGCCGCTGATGGGCGTTCCGTCGTCACCGAGCTCGTCAAACGTGGTGCGGATCAGTCGAACATCACAGCTTGTACTCCAGCCGTTACCGAATATACCGGATGTTGGATCCTTCGAGTTGTAGGTGCGTGTCACGCCAAGTGCCGGCCGACCGGCGAGTACCACATCCTGTTCCGGAAAGAAGAACTCGCCTTCCCGTCCGTACACCGGAGAACTCGAACACCGACCGGGATCGCTCGAGAACAGGTCGCCGATGTATTCGATGACATCGTTGAGGTGACTGTACGCATCCCATGCGCCATGGAATGCATAGGCTGGAGCGAACAGGGCGGAGACGGCGAGCAGTATCAGGGCTCGCTGCCAGTGCTCGAGGGTATTCTTTACGCGTTTGACTATCCTGCTCATGGCTATGCTCCTCGCGCCGGAATCGGTGGGCGTCAGTACGCGATGTGAAACAGGTTCGTTCGCTCGTTTGAACGGGTACCCGATGAGTCAATGGCCACGACGGTTGCGCTGTAGCGCCCCGGTGCCGGAAAGCCATCTTGCTCGGTCCTGCCGTCCCAATTGATCGTGACAGACCCGGTTTCTTGCGGAACAGAACGAAGGGTGTGCACGGTGCCGCCGGTATTGAGGGATCTGATTTCCAGCTCCACCCGCGCAGCCTCGGACAGTGTCATCGAGAACATGGCCTGACGGATCTCATCCGGCGTGTAGATCCTGGGCGAGACATCGAATTCGGCGACCTCGGGGGCATTGCGCACGAACACGACATTGTCGCCGAGTGAGTATCCGAACATGCCAATGGTATAGGGTGTTCCGTCGTTCGGTACCAGCCTTCCCGCCGTATCTACGCCGTACCACTCGAAGCGGTACGTTCCCGCACCGAAGGGCGTGCGTTCGAAGAACGTCTTGGTGCGTTGATCCGTATCCGCATTCCCCATGAAAAGTGTCAGTTCGCCTGCCTGCTGAAGCTCGATCTAGAGCTGCACGGGATTGTTGGCAAATGGCTGGAACCGGCCGGTGGTTGCCGATACCAGGCCCGGGCTGAACGCTGCGCCGACGGATCCGGCAGACGATTCGATTCGTTCGACCGGGCCGCGGTACTCGTAGGACAGGATCACCTTGTAGGACCCATGGACTACCGTGTCGCCCCGATCGTCGGTCCCGTCCCAGGTGAACGTATGCTCTCCGGCCGCGAGATCCGCAAAGTCATACAGGGTTCTGACCACATTGCCACCCGGATCCTCGACGACAAGTCCGGTGGGCGTCACGCCCCCGACGCTCAGGGTCACATCCACCGTTTCGCCGTCGTCCGGTGTGATCGTGCTGGTGGAGTAGCTCAGCTCGAAGCTGGGCAACGCCTCTATGCGAACCACGTCCTGGGAGATATCGCCATCTTCCGACACAATGCTGACCGTAGCGTAGTAGATGCCAGGGCGTTCATAGATGTGCGTTGCGCTGTTTGCCTCGACAGAGTCACCGGTCCCGTCTCCGTCGAAATCCCATGACCAGGAAGCGACAGGTGTGCGATCCGGATCACGCACGCTAGTACGGAAGTCCACTCTCATGGGAACACGCTGATCCCGACTGAATCGCGCCGACGCACTGATCGTTGGTGAACCGGGCGAGAGTGAAAAGACACGAATGTCGGGTGTGGCGATCTCGTTCGTCAGGCCAAGCGTGTCAGTGACACGGATTCTCGGCTGGTAGTTGCCCGGTTGCGAGTAGTTGAACGAGAACTCCCCGCTACTCTCCGATGACTCGTCGTAGTTACCGTCACCGTCGTAGTCGATCTCGTAGAGTGCAATACCTTCGTTGTCGCTGGCATTCACCGAAAAGAAGCTCTCCAGCGGAACCGCACCGTTGGACGGTATCGCCTCGGCGAGGATCACCGGGGGACGATTGTCTACCCTGATCACGATATCCTCGACACTTTGTTGTCCCTGTGTATCGGTTACCCGCAGGGATACCGGGTACTCACCCGGCCTGTCGAATGTCCATGAGATGGTTCGTCCGATGGTGTCCGAAGACTCCTCGAAAACTTCATCGCCATTGATATCCCATTCATACAGCTCGATGATGCTGTCGGTGTAGGCATCGGGTAGCAGACTGACCGTAAGCGGTGCAAATCCGCTGACAGGGTTCGCCCGCGGAAGCGCTTGTGTCGTGCGCCCTACGTCAAAGCTGGAGACAATGGATCCCAGGCCACCGGCAACATCCGTCACCCTGATCTCGATACTGAGCGGCCCGGGGGCCCACGGGCGCTCGGTTGTTGGCGAGACCACCAATTCGGTCCCGACAACCTGCACGAGGGCGAGAATGTCTGCATCGTTCGCCGTCGCACTGACGACAGAAACCTCACCGGAATTGTCAGAGTACGCATAGCGCAACGGTGTCAGCGCACTCTCAAGCCTGACCCCGGCTGCAGGTTCGACCAGCACGATGGATATCGTTGTGGGATCACCCGTATCCGGTTCGGAGTCTTTGTCTCTGCTGCATCCTGCCACGAGCGTGGAGAACACGACGATGAGCAGCATCAATGCGCCGCGATATCCTCGACAAGGAAGCGCTGGATTCATGATCGGTTTCCTCACGGCGCTCAGCGCCTTTGCAACTCTGTGCATGGCCAGGTCACTCACTCCTCGTTCGCCGAAGAACATGCACTGCCGGTGTCTACCGTGGTGCTTCCCAGCAGGATGTCGCCATCGAACTTCATCAGATTGACGGTCAGCAGCTGCTGACCCGGGGAAGTGCCCGACGCGTTCCAGCGCCAGCGGATGGGGAGGTAGCCGCGCTCCTCTTCCGACACGAATGCATGGTTGATATAGAAAGCTACTTCATAGCCGCCTTCCACGGGCATCCGGGATGCCGCCCGACTGACCGTGACATTGACTGATGGCTCATCGGCACGTTCGGCACAGCTGGCCGATACCGACAGAAGACTGTCTGGCACGGCATCACGGCCCTTGCCGGATGGATTGCCGAAGGTCAGCAGCGCACCCCTCTGGAGATCCCGTACTGACACGAGAACCTTCAGATCAGTGTCATCGGCGACAAAGGCCTTGCCTGACTGATCGAAGCCGTCCCAGGGCACCGTGAATCGCCCGGCCATCCGCGGCTGCCAGTCAAGCAGTGTCCGCAGAAGCGGACCACCCTCGATGCCGATACGCACCTGCACACGCGCGGCCCGGTCAAGCGTGGCCTCGATGCGCAAATCCGAGTTCATGCGACCTGGCGCAAAGTCGAGCGGCGTCTCAGCGCTCTCGCGCAAATCCAGTTCGGTGATCGCATCACCATTGACATCATTGGCGACAAGATACAGGCCGTAGGCCTCGTCAGGGACTACCTGCCCTTCTTCATCTCGCCCATCCCAGTCCAGTTCGGCCCGTTGCGACGCGAAGCCGTTGGCGACAGCCAGCGTGCGAACCAGCGTGCCATCACGTGCGTACACAGCCGCGCTGAGTGTCTTGCTTTCCGCCGGAACGATCACGGTCAGATGAGCCCGTTCACCTGCCGAGGGATTGAATGGTCTGGCTTCTTCACCGATGAGCACCAGGCGAGCATCTGCAATAGCGGAAGTACAGGCAAGACTGAGCCAGCAGAGCATTATCAACAGCAGTGAGCGTTCAGGAACCACGAACGAGCTCACGCGCATCAATGAACGTCTCGGGTAAAGGATAGTGACAACCTCCCTTGTCATCGTCGAAACGGGCAATGACAGCACGCCCTTCTATCTCGGTCAGAAAATGCAACTGTCCGGTTTCGTTGACCGCCGGTTGGCGATTGCGCTGGCCAACACGATAACGCCGTGTAATCGCGCCTCTTTCCGGGTCGAAGCGGACAATTGATTCACCTTCTTCATCGATTAGCGAAAAATATACGATATCCGGCCGATGACCGTCGACCGGATCTGAGCTCATGCCGCCAATCAGAGTTAGTTGTTCTGCTCGACCCGATTCAAGGTCCTTGCGCCAGACCTCCTGAATGATACGGCCACAGCCTTCGACACAATGAGCCACGGTATAGAGAAGTGTCTGTCCCTCGCGACCCAATGCAGGAGAGAACACGGCGCCGGGTTGCGTCACGAGCAGCGAAGGTGCGTCAGGAAACTTGTCATCAAAGAGAACGATGTTGGTGTTTCCGCTAGAACCACTGTCGAACTGCACGGCATTGAATCTTCTGTCAGAAGGGATCAACAGCGGTTGGCGCAAGTGCTGATCCGTGCCGGCCAGTTCGTGTTCCAGTCCCTTGTCAAGGTCCCGACTGCGAATGGAGCCGTCTTCGGCTGCGTACAAAAGAGTCTGTTGCGCCGTAGAGTATTCGAAGGTGCGCACTTCCTGGTCAGTCGAAATGGGGATCCAGCTGCCAGTATCCTTGTCGCTAAGGTGTACCGACCAGGCATTATCGATCAGCCCGATGACACCAAAGTTCGCAGGAACGGGTGCTTCGCACAAGGGCAGGACGTCAGCTTCGGCAGACAATACCGGTTCGAATGAGTAAGCAAGGCAAGGGAAAGATATCAAAAGCCGCAAAACCAACTTGCGAACTGCGCCGCTTGGCATGCTTCGATAGCCGAGGGCTAGGAAGGAACCTCGGGAGACCTCTTGCTGGTACACGACTGATGCCACGCAGCAACTCCGATTTGCCATGTAGACCATGTTTGTCTACGCTATGCAAGTATGGCATCTCCACACACACTTGTCGATAATCGTCTCCTGAGCAGACCGTTGATGCTGTGTCCTTTTCGTTTGTTGGCGACGCTTTTTTTGGCTGGTCATCTGTGCTCTGGCTGCGTCAATGAGTCAAGATTCGTAACCGAAAGTGGAATAGGTCCGGACAAATGGGCTTCGATATGGCTGATAAAAAGGCATATCGACCGATCTGCTCTCGTGCAGTTCGACAACGACAATTTTTCCAGCGAAGTAATCCTTTTCGATACCGATGATGCAGAACTGCGTCGGACAGCGGATTCGACCACGTATGAGAAATTGCTAGCCCAATATGCGGTTACGGATGAAACAGCACTCCGGGTCGGACACATTGTCCGGGATATGGAAATAAACAGCTGGGGTGAGAAATCGACCGAGTACAGCAAAATAGCTGAATCCCGATACCGCAGGCTGCAGAAACTGCACGGTCGGGAGTCAGTGCCCGAAGGCTGCTATCTGTCGTTTTTCGATACACTGTCCCGATCGATCGCGTCATCACGTTCCGCCCCTGAACTGGACAAGGCGCTTCTGGGTTTCCCCTGTGTTGCCTCGGAAGGACTCTCCACGCCCGACATGGTCACGGAACTGCCGATAAGGGACGTACTGGAGCAGCTGCGACAGGAGCGCACGGTAGTGTTTGTCGATACCAGAGAGCAGATGGAGTTCGCCGAGTACCACATCCCTGGAGCAGTTCGTCGAACCCTTCGGGAAATAGATACGGAGTTTGCCGAAACGCTGCGTACAGCAGATCTTGTGATTCCGTACTGCGTAAAGGACTTCAGGGGATATGAGGCCGCCCGGAGGCTGCAGTCACTAGGTGTCCACCAAGTAGCGATCATGAACCCTTATGGAATTAAGGGATGGCGACAGGCGGGACTACCGGTAGTTCTGGCACAGGGCGTCAGCGAGGATACGTCATACAATGCTTTGCTGACGTGCGCAGAACAACCCGAGACCTGTCTGAAGATCGAGACTCAATTGTAATTGTCTACAATCTCCATTGAGGATGCAGCCTCTTTGAACGCACCGCCCACCCCAGTAATCAAACCCCTTGGTCAGTGGCTGACAGTAGCCCTTTGCGCGCTTGCGCTGCTGGTACCGATGGCTATCTGGGGTCTGGCAGGACACGCGCTGCCATGGATCGGCAGCGAGTCGTCGCCACCGGGCCAGTGGCTCTATGTGGTTTCCAAGTTTGCAGCTCTCTATGCAATTGCGCTTATCGGCCTGCAGTTCCTGCTTCTCGTGCTGCGAACCCGGAAGTTGATTCATCCTCGTGTGAATAGCCGTTCAGCTCATCGTCTCCTGGGCATGCTCACGCTTGGTGTTCTGGCAATTCATGTCTTTGCCTTTGTAGCCGCGGCCGGTAGTCGTAGCGGACATCTGACCCTTCACCTGTTCTTGCCTCTGCAGGGCGGCGGTTTCTATAACACCCTGGTATCTCTGGGAGCGCTAGCACTGTGGTTGGCTATAGCGGGGGCATTGCTGCAATTTTCTGTTGCCCGTCGAGTGCGATTCAACCGGATACACCCGTATCTGATGACCAGCGCGGCCGTGGTGGCGATCATTCACAGCTATGGCATTGGCTCTGAATCGGGAATGGATGTCATGCTGCTTTTCTACGGAATGCTTGTACTGCTAGTGCTGGGTTACTGGACGAACCGGTACAGGTGACAAAATAGGAAGAATCGAACCAAAACCCACCCGTAGCACGTGTTTGGCGTTCGTTGTAATGGAACTCAGACGTGGGTTTACTGCAAGAACGCTATTCCCTCCGGACTAGCCGGCTCTGGATGCGAACAGCCCGATTGCTTCCAGGATCGGAAACAGCTCGATCTTGTCTCCCCGCGGACGTCGCCGGGCGGTGATGTCGAAATCGGCCAGGGTGCCTATAGCCACGTGCTTGCAGGACGCGGTGCAGCTACGCGAGGCCCTGCGTGATGAGCTGCTCGGCGCCGGACAGCTCTGGCTATACGACTACCGCGTAGGACTTTCTCAAAGCTATGGCGCCCGCGCTATGGCCCGTGCTGAAGCCGATGAGCGTACGGGAGCCCTGTCAGATGCGAACGCTGGCAAGCAACTGATTGAGGACATTGTCAGCGAGCTGGGCGACCATTGTCCGAACGCCTGGGCTTCACTTGTCGGGCATCGGCCGTGGCAATCAGACCGTGGGCACCAAACGCAAGCTGGAACAAACTTATTCAACAGGGTTATCTGCGCCGGACTCCGCGTGGACGGCCCGTGGACATCGTCGCAGAGCGCCGAACGTGTGGGGTGCCTGTGGTCAGGCTCTTATCTTCCACCCGACAAGGCAGCAATCTGTCGTTGGTCAGCGCAAGCTCAAGGAAGGGCAATACGACCCGATCTAGCTCGGTGATAGAGACGATACCTAATACGGCTACGATCAGAGTTGCTGAACATATGGACGAAGTAAATCGGCCGTTTGGATGAATCCTCTGGATTCGTAACGAAGTAGAAGCGTGTCTGAAGAGAGATCCGGATTCTGGCCAATGCGTCTACGGTAAGCAACGGATCGAGGTCTATCGTATCGGCGATGAAGTCATCGGAAGTCTTCACTTCAACGCCGAATGTATCCAGGACGTTTGGAGGAAAGTGCTTAACATTCTCGGTGACCAATACCGACGCCCGACATCGCCGAGCCGCCGCGACTACATGGACATCTTCACGGTCTGGCAATCCTTCGCTGTCGAGCTTTGATTTCTCGTATCCCTCGACCATTGCATCGGGGAAGGCACTTTGCATCCGTTTCACTTGAGTCGCTGCCAGAGCATCAGATCCATCACGACCATGCTCTATGTAGATGCGATTAAGCGCACGCTCTGTCTCGTCGAGAATCTCTTCCGACCAACGCACTCGAAAAAGCTCGGCCTCTGCCAGCGAGAGAATGGTGTTCCGTCCAAGAGCACTCAGAAGAACGCGTGAGCATATTCAAGGCAACGAACTGACGGAGTCGCCTACGCTAAGCGCCAAGCGACGGATGGGCGATCACCAGCACCTGAGGGTGGGGATGGTCGGCACGAGCTCAGTGCCTCATCAACAATCGTGCTCGCAATGCTGGAGCACCTGCACCTCACTCACGCAAAATTCACGCAAACACAATTAGCGCGATGTGCGGAATGAACGTAAGCATTTGATCTAATTGGTGGCCAGGGACAGAATCGAACCGGCAGGCGCTCCGGGGTCGACATGTCGGCAGTTCGACCAGCCCGGACGAAGCACGTTGACAGCGACACTTAATGGTGGCCAGGGACAGAATCGAACCGGCCGGCGCTCCGGGGCCGACATGTCGGCAGTTCGACCGGCCCGGACGAAGCACGTTGACAGCGACACTTAATGGTGGCCAGGGACAGAATCGAACTGCCGACACGGGGATTTTCAGTCCCCGAGGCACCTTTTCAGACCTATAGTTTCAACAAATTAGCGGGCTGATTACGCGACTATTGCACTTCTGTGCCCAACCGCGCACCACTGATCCACGCAAAAATCACGCAGACTTTTGCGGCGTGACCGATCCCGATCGGGAATCGACGATTTGTCGCCACCCCCTCCCAGAGAGGCAAAGGATTGCGTCTCAGTCGTGCCAGTGAGTATGAAATGCCAATTGCGCTGGTCGTCCTGATTCGCCATACGACTCGTGAATCTCCATGATTCGAATTACTGTGGTCTGAGTCGCATTGTAATCCGTCGCCGTTCTTCCAGTGTGGTTCTTATGTCTTGCTCTGAGACCGTTTCGCGCCCGTCGATCAGCATCTCCTTAAGTGTTTCATCACTAGCTCGGGTCACCTCGGCGTAGCTGAGTCTGGATGCCATGCTGGCCAATCGCTTCCACGACACACCTTTTGCAGCCATCCGGCTCAG
>JBCAUA010077938.1:0-10838 GCA_038406235.1 Peronia verruculata
GATAGATAGATAGATAGATAGATAGATAGATAGATAGATAGATAGATAGATAGATAGATAGATAGATAGATGAGTGAATGAATAAATGGATGGATGAATAGATGGACGGGTGGATGGATGGATGGATGGAGAAAGCTCAATATAAAAACCAGCTACAACTAAAAATGAACGAAACAAGGCTGTGTTGCTACATGTCAAGAGTGTTGCATATGAATTTAATTATAAGATGCACAATTAACACTTCTTGTTTTAAGATCAAGAAATTTTATTATCAGAAAACTGCTCATTGTATTAGTGTGACGTTTGCTGATAGATTAAAAGCAATAGTCAACAATGTTTCTCCACTTGTAACCTCTTATGCAAAAGCTCGAGACTTACGCGACTCCCTACTGTCAAGAGCTGGATTTTCATCTTATTTTCTGTGATGGAGCGGGAAAGAAACATCGAACAAAAAACAAAAAAAATCAAAAATACTGTAATTATCCATTAGAAAGGTCTATCTTTCCATTGGTCCAGCTTAAAAAAAAAAAACGCAGTTGTTATTCTTACAATGATATCAACATAGGTTTCAACAGCTTTTCAGCCCAGCTAGTGGGCTTTTATCTCAAGCCACTTCTAGCAGGGCTACGCAGCCTCAAGAACAAGGCTCGCCGACCGTCAAGGGATTTGCGACAAGCCAGTTAGGAACCTCTGATTCAAAATAATCCATTCTAAACTGGGAATTTTTTATTATTTTTTTTTAAATAAAAAATCATAGAATCTCTCATCCCATCTTCGTCTTCGACTATCCTGTAATAACGTGGACCGTTGAGATACGATAAGTGAGCCGGCACCTCCCCCATTCCTCTCGCCTCTCTGCCATCCCCATTGTATCACCTAATTTCATGTCAGAATTTTCCGCTTTGTTGTCTTCCCATCTCTGACTCTGTCTGCATCCCTTAGTCTTTCGTGCACTGCTCCTTGCAATACCGTCTTGGAAAGCCCTGAAGATCTTGTATTTTACCAGAAGAAATAGTTCCAGTCCTTTACACATGCATATGTTATTTTTTTACCGTGGTTCTGGACAGCTGAGATAACAACCACTACAGAAGGTTGAAAAGCTTATAAAAACCATAACCAGTCCTTTACCACTAACAAGGTGTATGCAGATTTGCACAGTTGCTTTCTAAAATCCAGCATTGAAGCGATATTACTTGTTTAATTGCGATATAGCCTAAGCTTAGGGAGAGTTCTAAGTGTTTCGTGATTACTTGTGAAATAAAAAAGATGTTTGTGTAGGCGAGTGAAAGTTTAGCTGTTATGTATCATGTATATGCTGTTTCTGACATGAATTAGAGGAGGATGTTTTAAAAAAAGCCTAACAGTCGCCCTCGCTGTACCTATCTCCTCACAACCCTGTGAGTAACGTGCATCTTGACATAAACAAGTAACTGTTAATCCCTGAAAAGTTACAAAATTTCAATAACAAAACTATGTACAGTATTTAAAGCTAAGTTCACCACTGGCTGTTGAAATCCATCATTATGTTGAAGTAAATGTTACCATGGTAACAGTTAGTTTTTAAAGCCCTATGGCGAAATCGATTAAAAATTACCTGAGAATCCAAGTGTCTACATAGACAGTAAGGGTGAATGGGTAGCTTGGGCTCGTATTCTATATGAGTTTTTGATAACAGGAATCGGGAGATCAAGGACAAAGGAATCGGGATAGCTGTACTTACACTAGAGATGCAAGAGGCTGAGCTGTAAATAATGGGGTCGTGACGGAAACCGGGATAAGCCCTGGCTTAGCTGTGATCAGCCAATATTCCACTTAAGGGGAGCTTTCTTCTCTTTCCCTTCTTCTTCTTGTTCTCGTTATGCAACATTGGAAAGCCGTTGTGTAAGAACGTTAGTAATCAAGGCTTCGGGCAACCGGACGGGGAGAAGGAAATGAGAGATAAAGGAGAAAGAGGGAAATAAAGAGAAAGAAGAACCGAGAAAATAGAAAGAAAGAAAGAAAGAAAGAGAAAGAAACAAGGAAAGAAAGAAAGAAAGAAAGAAAGAAAGGAAAGAAAGACAGAAAGAAAGAAAGAAAGAAAGAAAGAAAGAAAGAAAGAAAGAAAGAAAGAAAGAAAATGATAACTATAGAGTGCATACAGCTTATGTAAAAGAATGGATAAGGAATGAGAAAGAGATCGAGAAAGACAGCGATAGACAAAGAAAGAACCAGCAAGACAAAGAGAGAGAGAAAGAGAGAAAACAGGGCCAGTGGAGGGGCAATTTATGAATACAGCGAAGTGAAGAGGATAGAGAAGATCAATGGACGGCTTTATCAAGGTAGGCCGTAATCAGTGCAATATGTGGAAACTGACATATTGACAAAGAAAATGTTCTCAGAAAATTCGAGAAAGCAGAAGGAACGCCCACAGAGACAGAGGAAGAGAACTAAGGAGCCGAAGTAGAGGAATCGAGAATGAGAGAGAGAGAGAGAGTGAGAGAGAGAAAGAGACAGGCTGACAGACAGATAAATGGACAGAGGATACGTATAGTCAGAGAGTTAGACAAATGAAAAGTGAGACAGCTTGACACAGGCAGACAGACAGACAGACAGACAGACAGAGAGGCAGACAGACACATACAGCAGAGAAAGACAGAGAAAGAGAATGAGACAGAGAGATAAAAAGACAGGCAGGCAAACAGACAAGTTGACAGACAGACAGCCAACAAGCTGACAGACCGACAGACAAGTTGGTAGACAGACAGCCAACAAGTTGACAGGCCGACAGACAAGTTGGTAGACAGACAGCCAACAAGTTGACAGGCCGACAGACAAGCTGGTAGACAGACAGCCAATAAGTTGACAGGCAGACAGACAAGTTGGTAGACAGACAGCCAACAAGTTGACAGGCAGACAGACAAGTTGGTAGACAGACAGCCAACAAGTTGACAGGCAGACAGACAAGTTGGTAGACAAACAGCCAACATGTTGACAGGCAGACAGACAAGTTGGTAGACAGACAGCCAACATGTTGACAGGCAGACAGACAAGCGGAGAGAAAGTATCACTAAGAGTGGTAACTATGGGTTATTTGGGAAAAAGCAAAATGAGGCCTTGCGTTATCGACACGCCGTTCACCCTCCTGCGGATAGGTATCTCATTCAGGTATTGGGAATGGAATTCACATAATAAATATGTATATTCTAATCATGACATTTTGCTTTTGTGTGTCGCTGTGAGGGGTTACTTATGCCAAATGGAGAGAATGCGCTTGGGGCAAATATGGACATACAAGGAGAAAAGAAAACGGAAATGCTGTTGATGGAATTTTAACAAAGATATGTGTGCGGTATCTTTTAATGTATAGTACAGAGATTAGACTACCCCAAGCATAATGGAAAGAAAGACCGTGGCATTTGGAAGAATAAACCCTGCTATGTTGAGAAAAACGTCTTGCGGATCTTTGCTGAGGAGTTAACATTATGCAGCTAGAATGAGGGACAGGATATATGAAATAATACTGGATACATGAGATTTATGGATGGGTAGGGAATACAGCCCGTACTGCAGAATGTTTTGGTGCAGCAAAGTAGAGCGGTAGATGGTAAGTGAAGGAAGTTTGACTTTAAAATAATGATACTTTATAATATGTTGGTATTTCTTTGGTCTGAGTTGTAAATGTCATCATGTTTCAGTAACTCATGCGCCATTAACTGATATTTATAAACAAAGATGCCATTTTTGTCACAAGAAACAAAAGATGCAGTGGTCGTCTAGTACAAGATCGGAATGCTGAAACTAGGTGAATAATTAAATCTGCAGCGTTAAGTGTACAGTGAATATTGCTCACAAAAGCCAACGATATCTTATCCATAAATCAAATCTGCCAAATTATATTAATGGTCTATTATATCCCTAACCTTTTTCTCTCATAATATTCCATAATGCATCAGTGTCCTTTCACACCTCATCAGCACAGGGAGATATTCGTATGCGATAATCTTTAGATATCATTATGACATCATTCTCCACTGTTCTGCAATAATGGCATAAGTCAGGATTTGGCCAAAGTATGACTGATGTCTCATGGCAATCTTGGACGTCAAAATTATCAGACAGTATAGGTTTAAAAAAAAAAAGAGGGGGGAGGGGGGAATGTGCTATGACGCGGTTTTACAGCGAGATATTCTGTACGTCAACAGCGATCTGACTCCAGTTACATTATAACGTATGCTGTACGTCAACAGAGCAGTGAATGTTTTTTTATTCGACAGAAACGAAACTCGTTATAGCCACTGGTAATTCTGCACATTTTGTGTGGGGGAAGAAATGTGTGTAGCACTGACAGGGTTAATAGAAATATGTATTATTTTCAATATAATCATAATAGCATAACTCATCACATGACATAATATAAGCGAGATTTTTCTCAGCGCCTCAAACGTATTGAAAAAAATGACTTATGCCCTCATTGTAAAAGACTGGTGATCTGCAAATAACCACTCCTCTTCTAATAAGATTTTCATGCTGGGGTTTATCTGCATGGAAATAAATTTCCCACCTGAGTTGTGATTCAGTTCCTCTCTTTATTCCCTATCATTTTATTTTCCATCCTTTGCTTTTCTACCTTTTAATCTTCTCTTTATCTCGCCCAAATCATGTGGCATTTGCATAGCTGATGTATCTTTTCTCCCGTTTCTTCAAATCAATCTACAAATGCCACGATATAGGAGCAAATATTGTACCATGTCAGATGGCAAATGGCAAACGAAGTTTCGTTAGCCAGATTGAAAAAAAAAAAAAAACAAGAGACGATATTTCTCATTTCTGCTTTTTAATTACATTTACAAACAAACAAACAAACAGACAAACACACAAAGAGCCTTATTATAGCACAGGTTGAATGGAGACAGTTTATAGTGTTACCCTGAACACAATAATCCTGACAGTGAAATGTACTCTTAGCTTGGGATTTATAGTTGAGATTTTTCGTTCCAATTACATTCGTTAATATAACTATTGACCGATAACCCATTTTTACAATCAAATTACAGCACTGGTGGCGTCAGCAGGGAGAGATAATGACAAAATTAAACAAGCGGTGGAAATTGTATAAAGATCGAGATCCCGGGTGGTGATTTCCTGATTGGAATAAAAGGAAATTAAATGCCATGTTCTTTTTCTGCATCTGAAAGAGATCTCCCCTGACCACCTAAAATGAACTGAAATAGAAATCCGTATTGGTCGAGTATGGATGGCCAGTTCATTTCCCGAATTAACGAGAGAATAATGTGTTAGCAATAAAACTATATCGCAGAGAATTGATCTGATACTGATGCATTATTCTAAAACAAATTTGTGTCCAACTTCAAGGAATTGACGAAGAAGATATCAAAATAGAAAAGATTACTCCTTTGAATAGCAACATGGACAGTGTCATCTTGTCTTGTTAGTTTTTCTTGAGCCTTTCAGTCCAAAGAAAGGATTACTTGTGGGTTTTAAAAGTTGTTGGAAATTTTGCCCGACGGTGGCACTCAGCCTACTCCTCAATTGATCTTGAACTGCCAAGGTTTTTTTGACGTGCATAACGTACACACGGGACCTCCGAAATATATTCTCCCTTATATGAGAAAGCAAGACGTCGGGCTTCCCTTCCCAGACGAAGCCTGAGGACCGTTGAGTCACTGGAAAAAATGTATGTCTGTCGATCTTTGTGTCCTTCCATCCCTCGATGAGAGGACCCGCGAGTAGTGCAGAACCCGCAACCTCATCGACCTGAGTTGTTTTCACCCTCTGATGCACACCGAACCACATAATCTTATCTTGCTGTTAGTATTTGAAGTTTACAAGAGAATAATGGGTGATCACCTCCAAGGTCTTGTAGCAGGAAGATATCACAGTCGTATTTACTGTCTCTTTCATAAATGTTAAAGTCTACGCATACTATCTTCTTTCTTGTGAATGCAGTTCTTATAAAATGAAAGACCATGAATGTCCAACTTCAATGGCTATTTGATAGAAAACAAAAATGTAATTCTTAATGTTCACCTCCTTTATGTCGAACATTAGCCACCTGACCTTATTTCTTATGAACATAGCTCTGTTACTATTTGATTGTTGGACTAGAATTCGCCTGCCCTTCTTAAAATCAAAGTACAAAATATATTTCTTTCAGTGATGATCACCTTTTTTACACAAATCTGCACGCATCTTTTAATTCTTAACAGAATCGATCTGATACTATTTGCATTGCAGCATAAGAGTGATGAGAAACCAACTTAAACAGTTCAAAGCGAAATGACTTATGATTTGTAATGATCACCTCCTTTGCTAAAATGTAGAGCAATGGATAGTCCCCAAGGCAATACTCAGCTTATTGATTGCCAAATACTGATGAAGCTAACCGAGAATATTGCCGCTAGTTATTACCACACGAGTCTATCAATTTTAGATGTATAGAGAGGAAGAAACGGGGACTGTTTCCTCCTAGCCTTATTATTCCCCTTTGCAAGCAATGATGAACAAGCGGTGCGGACTGCTTTTGTTTCTGAAAGATAGATAGATAAAAACTACAATAATGACAAAATAAAATAACAAAAAGGAAATAAACATTACCACGATCAAGGAAAAAATATGTATTTTTCTTACATTTTGGATTTGCAAACTTTTCTACACCCCTTGTGCCTGGTACAGGAGATTTAACAGGCTTGGTCAAAAATAATTATCATGGACAGGAAGAGACGGTGCTGAAGGGACCCTACAGTGTGCTATCCAGGAAGTAACATCACTAAACAGGTCGTGAGCTGGAACGAAGAAAGACATTAGATCAGGGCTAGACCTAGAGGAGAGATTTCGATAATAATGGTGTCAGAGAGAGCGATCATACCGGGAATAACTCAGTAAAGCTATTTCAATACGGGGTCAAGTGGTAATCTTTGGTTTGTGGAAAGTATGACGGGTGATTATTAAGATGACATATTTTAAAGACACGCTTTTTTGATGTCGAACTTTTGACTCCTCGATACCCTAAGCATTTGAATGATTAGTTTATAGAATCGGTGAGATCTGCTGTTGGTCTGGACAGTGGTTATTATACTAGCGACCAAAGGAGTAGAAGCTTTGCACCTGTCGTCCTTCCCTGGAAGCTGCCGCTTGGAATGATTTAACTCAACAACTCCATTATGGCAGTGATAGTCCAAATGTGACTTAGCCATGCGGCTCGGAGGCTGATAGGATAGGTTACTGCACAGTTCCCTCTGTAATAGAGTTCAGTTCCTCTGAAATAGAGGACACTTTCCATACACACATGTACACGACAAGGCAGGCTGCTAAGAGTAACCGCTCGCAGTCCATCCTGGGATTAGAATCAGAGCGACCAAAGCAGTACCTTCAGTGACAGTTTAAGGAGAAATGAATGAAAAACTGATAATGGAATCCTAAACGTTTGCATTTGGTCATGATGATAATGTAGTCTCAAAGTCGACACCAGCATGAACAGGGATCCGTGAGGAGCATATGATACACTCTCAAATCCAATGTCTCACATGGTCACAAAACAGCGAAAATTGGTACCGAATCTTACTTTTGTTCAACATTCCTTCTTGATAGGCAATAGTTATGAACCATATAAAAACTGTGCAACAATTTATTTTGTACATAATATAAACTGTGGATGTATAGAAAGCCATAGTACATTTTATCGCTGATAATAATTTGAAAAAAAAAAAAAATCAACCATTTCATCTTTTCATGAACACCGCCTATCTAGTGTCTGCCTACGTACACCTCTAACAGTAAATGAGAACAGGTTGGTGTATAATGGTCAATACTAGAGGGAAACCAATTTACGGTAAATCTCTGTCAGGTCATAGAGGTAATTTTAGTGTGACATTTTAAATCTGACGTCAAGATGAATGCCTTCTTTCTGGTTCGAAGAAGTGGGTGTAGAATTACGTAACTTTGTACTTTTATTCAGATGTTATATTTTCCGCTCTGGGTTTTTTTTTTTTCCTGTTTTAGATTTTATTTTTTAATTTTATTTTATGTAGTTGTCATTTTGTTATTCTTTTTTAGAATTTTTTTTTATTTTTGTTTGTTTGTTTGTTGTTTGTTTAGTTTTGTTTTTCGTTTCCTGGTTTCACATCCTATTTCTGGAGGTTTTTCATGTTTGAGAAATATTTCAATTTCTCTCAAACTTAAACCCTTCAGCACTGACTGTCCTTTTAGAGACTTTTCTGCTCTCAGATTGTAAAATTTCCGACTTCATTCTCGGACGTTAAACCTTTTTTTTTTTTTCGGCCATTTCCACTTTCTTCCTCCTAAGTAAAAGAACACATTGCCGTAACCTGATACAGCGATAACCAATTTCTTGGCAGATTGCAAAATAATTGACCTTATTTTTCTATTGTTAACCATTCTTTAATGTTTGTCTCTTGAACCGATCCATTGACTGCAGAAATTGAAATGTTATTTGATATTCCTAGGAGAGCGCAAGGTAAATATCCGCATGATAACGTCAGAAGAAACATGAGCCAAATGCTTTTTTCTTTTTTTTTTCCAAGTCCTTCACAGCAATAGAATGGAAATGTAAAGATGGAATTCTTGCAATTCACAGAGCAGACAAAAAAAAAAAAATGCACAGCTCAAAGGTGCTATTCTGTAGACGCCTAAGAGACACCGTGGACCCAAGGGGAGGGCCATTGTCAAAAGGGTTCTTCTTCCACAACACTGCAGTTTGGATCAACCTGGAGCCATTCTTCTAGTTATTATGATCTTTGCTGAAGAGCACCATTGCAGATCCTGTAAACCAACGATTGTTGGTTGGTTGGTTGGTTGGTTGGTTGGTTGGTTGGTTGGTTGGTGGGTTGGTGTGTTGGTTGGTGTGTTGGTTGGTGTGTTGGTTGGTGTGTTAGTTGGTTGGTTGGTTGGTTGGTTGGTTGGTTGGTTGGTTGGTTGGTTGGTTGGTTGGTTGGTTAGTTTGGTTGGTTGGTTGGTAGGTAAGCTGGTTAGTTGGTTGGCTGGTTAGTTAGTTGCTTGCTTGCTTGATTGGTTGGTTGTGGTTGGTTGGTTGGTTGGTTGGTTGGTTGGTTGGTTGGTTGGTTGGTTGGTTGGTAGGTAGGTAAGCTGGTTAGTTGGTTGGCTGGTTAGTTTGTTGCTTGCTTGCTTGATTGCTTGCTTGCTTACTTGCTTGTTTGGTTGTTTGCTTGGTTGCTAGGTTGAGTAATTGGTTGACACTTGTATGTGATTGACACAGGTGTAGAGAATCGGTCTCTGTATATCTCTGCCATTATCCTCTCTCCTCTTCCCCCCCCCCCCCCCCACACACACACACTGACACCCACTCGCAGGGATCACATACAGTCAAAGAACAGAGTAACGAGTCATTTTTGTGTCTTTGTTGTGTTGATGACATTGTGGACTAATTCTCCTTTCACTTTGCCTGCAATCGATGCCTTGGAGGATCATATAAAAAGAATAGTACTGTTTTAGCGGTTGTTTTTTCTCATGGTTATCTTTATTTTCATCACAGCACTTGTTTCATTCCATAATTATGTTTAGTTGACTTACTCTTGCATCTGTTATTTTCTTCTTTTTTTTTTTTTAGCTGTTATTTCTAATTTTTGTTGCTCTTGTTATGTCGCTATTGTTAAAATCGTCGTTATGTTTTTTGTTGTTGTTATTATTGCTGTTGTAGTGGTGGTGGAGATGGGGTGAGTTATTGTAGTGGCATTTTTTTTGTATTCCTTTCTATCTTCTGTTCTCTTTTTCTCTCTCTCTCTCTTTTTTTTTTTTCTTCTCTGTGTTTTCTTTCTTCTCTCTGTTCTTGCTGTAATTCTTCATCTTCTTTTTCTGCTCGTCTCCTCGTCCACTTTTTTCATTCCAGGTATTTTTTTTTCTTCTTTTCCTCACTTTCTTTTCCCTTTCTTCAAAGATTTTCTCTTTCCCTCCCTTCATCCCTCCTCTCTCTCCCCCTCCCCTCTCTCTCTCTCTCTCTCTCTCTCTTTCTCTTTCTCTACACTTTGCCTTCCTAACTCATCGCCTCTACATTTCACTTTCTGCGCCTCTAGAAATTTTGTAATCTATTTCATTGTGTACCTCCCTGTACCCCCTATCTCTCCATCTTCGTTCATTTCAGTTTCCCTATCGGTTTCTTTCTTCACTTGTCTTCTCTTCTTCCCCATATCTGAACCGAGCCATAGTTTCGTTAACCAAAATTTATTTTAGTGGCCCTCATTATTCTGCTTTATATCTCGTTCTAGTTTCAGTGCCATCAAAAGTAATAAAGACAGGGGTGTTTGCTATGCGCTTCTGTCCCTGCTTATTCAGATTGAGCAAGAGCCTCATAAATGTTAATAACAGATAGGAAATTTTTAGAAATAAGGTTCTACATATTCAGGATAAGCAAGAGCTCCATTAAAGTTAACAACAAATGTTGTGATTTTGTTTAAGGGGGAGGGGGGGGAAGGATATATCATCTATTTAGCTGTATTAAATTACGGCGGAACAAAGCAAAACCCCAGCTAAATCTTCCCTCAAATCCCTGGTTGAGAGTGCCGATCCTCTTATACTCGGTTAAGTGAAAGAGCGGCGTATAAGACGGTGCATATCTCAAATGATTAACAAATAAAACATGTTTATCGGCTTATCTGTGTGCTTTTTTTTTTTTTTTTAAGAGTCCGAAAAATCAATATCAGTCTCATGCCTTACCTTTTTGCTATCTATCTACTATCTATCTGTCTGTCTGTCTGTCTGTCTCTGTCTGTCTGTCTGTCCGTCCGTCCGTCCATCCATCCATCCATCCATCCATCCATCCATCATCTATCTATCTATCTATCTATCTATCTATCTATCTATCTATC
>JBCAUA010077949.1:0-10838 GCA_038406235.1 Peronia verruculata
ATGGGTGGGCTGAGGAAAATTGTGTGTTAAGTATCTTTCCTAAGGATACAACATGCTACCATTGCGATTCAAACTACTGACCTCTGCTTCCAAAGGCCGCAGCACAAATCACTGAGCTAACACGCCACACATATTCACAGTGATACCAACAACTCCATGTGCTCAAAATTTGATAAGAGCCTGATTTCATCGTGTCGCATCTCATATGCACTTTAACTCCTCACTGTGTTACTAGTTTGTTATAGTAGGAAAATGACCTACGACGGGTCAGCATAAAGTAACCTGGCAACCAATACGAGTGTGGCATGATATGTATAGACGTAATATATTCTATATGCATCTCCCTACTGCAAAGTGTATCTGAATTACGACTGAAGCAGAACGCACACCAAAACTGTTCAACATAACGTAAGCATGACTGACTCCTGTACTGTGAGGTCTATTTCCACTTCATTGGATGAGATAGTAACATAAGCATTGTGATTTTTATATATATATGTATATATATATATATATAGATAATGTATATGTTCAAGCACCAGTACGAACATATCACACTTTCATACACATTCACATGAACATAAGATTCGAATCAATAAACAAAGTCTAGATTTACATATCAAATAAAAAGTATATTTATATATAAATGTAAAAGTCATTCAATCTGGGTACAAAATATTAGCTTAAAAAAAAAAAAAGAAAAAAACAACAACAAAAAACAAAAAAACAATGGTCATATACGTACAAAATAAAAAAAAAAAAAAAATTGAAAAAGGAAGAAGCTTCCTATGAAGGACTTTACAAAACGATGAATGGTAGATAAAACAAGCTATGAAATCTCTCTTTCTTTGTACATGACTATGGTATGATAGCTCTTGGAGTAGAAAAAAATGAACAGCCAGCGAAACTGAAGGGTCCCATGAAATTCTTGCTATAAAGAACAACTAAAGCTACAGAAATTTAAATCTCTGATCTGGTAAATTAAAGCTGCATTCCTTTCTTAATTGAAAACATGAAACACTTGGCTGAAATCTTTTGTGTCATTTAGATTAGATTTCAAACTGACTGGTTATCAAAGTTGAGCATTTTCTCACTGAAGGCAAAAACACAGTCTGTTTCCTCTCAGCGATACAGAGTGTACATAGCTGCTATGACGTCGCCCCAGAATGAAATTGTCCTAACTCAAACATAAAACTGTTGAATTTAGGACAATTTAATTCTGGGATGGCCATATCTTTCTATCTCACTGAGTCTGATTTCTCAAATTTAATAGGCAAGACCCAAAAAAAAAAAAAAAATTAATTCCTAGTCTTTTCACCATTGCTGGAATCTGGAACTAAATATATCCCAAAAATTGTATTTTTACAAGATATATTCATTTTTCAGATTCTATCAATGCCGAGATGGCTGGGGAATCACTTATCTGTCTCCTGTTTTAAAACTGAAAAATCAGACTTAAGCAGACAGCAGCACTCAGCAATGAGATGTTGAGAATCACATAAATTCAAAGGTTTTTCGATAAAAGACAATTCTGGTATATTGAAGAAAACTCTGATATACTGACAAGACTTTGTAAGAATACCTAAAGCTCTATCCATTTAAAATGACAGAATAAAACAGATAACTCCACTGGTCTTTTTTCTTTGCTGGTGAAGAGTGGTTCCCCTTTACATATAACTGACCTGTGGAGATTTGTGCTAGATATCAGCGATATATAAATATATATAAATATACTTCTATTCTCATCTCGTTACTGATTAATATGCTTTCCACACTCAAAAACTGATGGATGTATATAGTAAATTTTATTACTCAGTAAATCAGCAGCAGATTTTTTCTTAGTTTGGCAAGTTGTCAAATCATAAATTAACATCTCCTGAAATTAACAACAAGCATTTCTCTACTGAATCACACTTGAAGAACTGACCACATTGTTCTTAATTATTTTGGCCTCTGATGAAAAACCTGCAAAAAAAACAAAAAAAAACAAACAAAAAAGGACCCACTTTCCCCTCTTATAGGTTTAAATATAAAAGAACAAAATCTAAAAAAAAAGTCTGCAGTACATAATGTTTTCTCAAACACTGACTGATCATTATAGTGGGTTACAGTTTCTTGCGAAAAATGATGATGACTTTGATTCACATAGTGGTGGGTCTTACATTTTCAGCAAAACGTCGCCCCAGAATTTAGCCATCCTAACTAGAAATGTTTCATGTTTTAGATAGGACAACTTAATTCTGGGGTGATGAAATGGTAGTCAGAAAAGTAAAATATCTTTCATTCCATCCCTTTCTAACA
The DNA here is from genome assembly GCA_038406235.1 of Peronia verruculata. NCBI lineage: Eukaryota > Metazoa > Mollusca > Gastropoda > Systellommatophora > Onchidiidae > Peronia > Peronia verruculata. Next base: position 2,302 of record JBCAUA010077949.1, read on the forward strand.
GCAGCACTTCTTGCACATATACCTCTTGTCATACTTCAGCATTCAAATCATTGACAAACATCAAATAGAAAAACAACAAACAAACAAATAAACAAAAAATCAGCCATTTCCTAACTCAGTCTTTGTCCAGTCTATATCAGATAAAAAAAAAAAAAATGTGAATGAGATGGTCATTCTCTGTATTATTATGAAAGAGAAGAAGAAAATGAATGGTGTCTGTAAATGGATAACTCTTCTGATACTGTCAGTACAGAGTTAAAGCCCCTGTTTTAATCTTACTTAAAAGCCTGACCACTTACAACAATGAATATGGCAACTTATGGTACCGTCATATACCAGGGTCATGTGATGGGTCATTTCAATGGTGACGGTTTCAATGTGTGTATCAAATGCATATCTGCTGATCTGAATGTGTCAGTGGATCGAGATTCAGCCATACTCTGTTTTATTACACTATCTTAATAACCTGTACATAAATTTATGACACAAATAAGGATGTAAAACCCAATAAAAAAATGAATGAGGAATTCTCTGTAGCAGGATGTCTAAACTGGTATCGATGAAAAAAAAAATTGCAGTTTTCAGACATGTCCTATAACTATTGTGCTTTGTGCTGTTACTTACAGGTGTCGATATTCTGTGATGATACGGTAAAGCACGTAAAATGAACGAAAGCAAAACTATTGGTCTACAACATAATAACAATCTTATTTATATTTCCTGCCACCGTGATAAAACGTTGCCATGGTCACAGCTTTCATATTTCCATGATAACAGCTAGAGCTCACTTTGACCTTTGAAAGCCCTATTGCCTTAAGAGCCACTGCTGTCAGTCTGAAGAAAAAACTGCAATCTGATCGCTGCAAGCCAAATGATCTTAAGTGCCACATTAGTGAAAAATAAGTTAGAGCCACATTGGTATTGAGGATCAAGTTAAATTTTTATGGAAAAATGGTCCAACTCTATACAGTTGCAATTTTCTCTAAAAAAAAAAAAAAAAAAATCCCAACGGGATCTAAGGCAATCAGGCTTTCCATGTCGGAGTATAAATTATTCATCTGTGTGATTATCAAATTTATGTGTTGTATACATGTGTGAACTAAAGGACAGGAGCTGAAGGTAGGTCTGCATGATTTGAATAATTCATATATAGAATAAAAGAAAGTACAGATGATAATCAAGAATGGACACAGATCTCATACACTGTCATTAGCACTGATCACGTAAGGCAAAAATAAAAGTTACATAGGACAGAATCGCCTTTTTACGTTATATCCCAATGACGTACAATGTGACCTGGCTGGTCAGAGAATGATATTCTAAGACTAAGAGTGATAAGGTTTTGAGCATGTAACAGGCAGCCGTCTTGTAGATTTCCCACAAAGATGAGAACATCTGTGAGTGTCTCCAGTGGGTTTGTCGGGGTAATAATGGATTGTAAAGTGCTTAGAGTTTACACACTGTACCGGTACTGTGAAAAACGCTTACAAATGACTTGCGACCAGGGCAAATATACAGCTGTTTTTGGTCGTTTATAACTACATGTACTTTCCAACTAAGATACAATTTTGTTTTTTTGTTTCACAAAATGTCAATTTAACCTCTTTTTAATCTGGAAAAAAAAAGAAAAAAGAAATATTTTGTTATCATTGATGGAAAATTGTGAAAAATGTGACTTGAACTTACCTGGCACAACTTGCGACTCATTTGCCCTGGGAGCAAGACAAATGTTCTCCATTATAACTGTTATTACTTTGTGCTTATGTTAGTCATATCTGTGGACTCTTCCCCCTTGAAGTCTTTGAAAGTTGAGCTTCTGCCAGAGTACAATTCTCAAACCACCCTCCATGTTCTACCTCTGTAAAAGTTTCCTCACAAATCCCATTCATAACATGAACAGAAAGTAAACAACACACTCTCAGAAATCTATGTAATCTTCATTTCAATTTTCTGAAACAGCTCTTATTCAAAACCTTCCCATACATTTCCTCGCTGAATGACTGATCTTGGGTGGGTGTAGCATTCATGAGTTTGAAGATAAAATGAACAGCATCTAAAACCTGATCTGACATGGCAAATAATTGTCTTAGAATATAAGAAGGGAACATATGTTGTTAAATATCACATACGTAGTGAGGTGGAAAAAAATGTAAAGAACTGTTGAAGAATTGAATTAAAGAGTTGAAGCAAGTCCGACTGTTCACATCGACATGGAGTGGCAAAACGATGGAAAGGTTAAGACAAAAACTGTGACTTAAGTAGGCAGAGAACAATCTGAGAGTAAGGCCACCTAAAAGATGCATATCGTACAAACAGAAATCCACACAAGAATAAAGAAGAAAAAAACTCATCATGTTACAGTGGGAAGGCTATGTCGTGACTCCAACAGAAGCTGTTCAGTGAGTAAATTATCAGTTTTGTACACATAAAGAAAAAAAAAACTGCATGGCTAAAAATCGATGAGAAACGATTCCATCACATGAACTAAAGCTATGAGTTGATTGGTAACAGCTGCAAGTTAAGACACTTAATCGTAAAACTCACTGCTGGCAATAATAGATGGCAAATCATGAGTGGCAAAAAAATCATCAGATAAAACAGGCAGTCATAGATATAAACAATTCAGTACATTATCAATGAGCATGGTATACAATCTTCATGATAGAGAGAAAAATGGTAATACATTGATAAGACAAAAACATAAACATGTACAATAAAAACCACAAAAATTGTCTGGTTTTTAGGAAGTTCCTGTGATGAGTAGAATCATCATCAATTTTACGTATAATAATGTGAACGCAGACATATGTATAAAGACCAGACAAATTTAACCAAGTGGTCAGAATTTTTGTTATACATTTAAGATAAAATTAAAAAGGACGAAATAAAAAAAAAACAACAACAATAAAAACTAAACAATAACAAAGCATAGAACATAGTCCATCACAAAAAGGCCCTTAATTTTTGGTTGTAATACTTGAGGGCACAAAAAGCCTTCAATCTCCTGAACATTTGTAACTCACTGAGTCCATGTCTCGTAAGATCAGTCTTAAAAAGCATGCTGCACCGACAAAGCAAGAGACAAGACCGCAGACATACTCCTCAGTTATCTGCCAATCATACACCTGGCACACGGAGGGCGGCTGGCGCTGTATAAGGAAAGAGCACAGACTGACGTACACCTGAGATATCCAACGACAGCTGTCAGCAAATGGTGGTCCCCTCCATGGCTACCGAGACTTGATCCAGTTTGTAGGTCAGCTTGCTCTTTTTGGCAAATTCGTCCTCTTCCAAGGCATTCATAATCTGTCCATGGAGAGTCAAAAAAGGTCACTCAATGCGAACATTAAAATGCACTGCTCTGTCATATTTCTAATTACATACCAAAAACAATGACCATTCCCGAATTTCAGAAGTTTTAATGCAAATATTGACAGGCAGAGCAGTTGTCATTATTCCAAAATAGTTCATATTTGACTGCGCAAAAAACATGGAAATTCCAGCCAGAGTGTTGTATCCCTCTGCTATAAACAAAACTCTTGTGATGTTTGTTATCGCTCCACCAAGAGATCTGAGACCAATAATGTCACCAGTTCTGTGCATTTTCATGTGTTTTTCTTTGCCAATGACAGTGAACAGTTTGGAGTATTTGTACCCCCTAATGAAATTATATGGGAATTTCTGGCCAGTCGCTTAGATGGAACAAATCTATATCTTTCAACTTTCATAAACTAAACAAGATATACATTTGAGAGCATCACTGCGTTAAATTTTATCAATCTAAATAGCTGTAAGAACTCAAATTTACTCGTGCTCTTGAGGAGATATATTTTTTCCATCATATTTACTGAAGATCTATCACAGAGAAATATGACAGACCTGTGCCTACAAATTTACTGCAAAACAAAACAAAAAGCAAACAAAGAGAAAAAGTTTGTAATTTGAACATGTCATAAGCAAGGCATACTTACGTCTTCATAGTATTTTTTCACATATTTGTACAACTCCAGCAAGGCTGCGTTTGTGTTGAACTCATCTTGGTGGGTCTGGAAAAGACAAGGAAAAAAAAAACAAAGACTTTATAATTTTTTAAAGTTTCAGAGTTTACTCTATGACCATTGCATTGTCAAAATTTAAACAAGCAAGAAAAAAAAAAACTGAAAAAATAAATAAATAAATAAATAAATAAATTAAAAATAAGAATTTTTAAGGATTTAAAAAAAAAATCCCATATTTACCTGCAAAGTTTCACATAGGCTGGTGAATTAACAAATCTGATTCAGTCAGATTTTTCTAAAGACCAAATAACAAGTTGAAACTCCAATGAATTGCTGTTATGATAGGCCTATAGTTCAGGGTTAAATAGGGGTCAGATGTGATTTGTAAAATGAGGACCTATGATTGGTAGATGACACCTTTCAGTCTGCCAATCCTACAACAACAACAAAAAAAAAGACAGAGAGAGGTAAGAAAACTGGCTTGGTATCCTGTGCATTCGAGGATCCCACTCCCCATTTACCAGAGAGACTAGAGAACATCACACTGAAGTTAAAGCTAATCGCCATAGCTAATATCTTCCCAGTTTAACACAGAAGTGAATGGTTTCAGGGTAAAACATGACAAATGCCAATTTGAGTTATTCTCCCCAATGCTGGGAATGGTGATAGTGCTATATGGTAAGAACTTTCCTTTTCACCAAATGTAACTTATCAATCCCGAAAGTCTTCAGAAAATTCTAGTTCTTAATGATAAATTACTAACTACTGAAGAACAAATAGTCATTTTTCTCTGTATTTTTCTCTAAATGGAAATTTTGGATCTGTCTCATCTTGCCCTGAAACCCTTCAGAGCCAACAGCTGGTATTAGTAGAATTTCACTTACCCTGGACTCTTCCGCCAACATGGCAGTCATGTCCTGGTCGCTGATGGCTGGCATGATTTTGATATCCTGGTAATATCTGAAAAGATCAGAAGAGAGCAAGATTCAGGGTTGGCCTCTCAACATGGCAAATTTACATGGAGATCATCAAAGATCTTGAAAACATGTCTTGCACCCAGACCAAATAAGTCGGAAGTTGCTCCGGGAGATCGCGAGTTATGGCCGTTTTTAACTGTTTTCCGACTCAGATACCAAATTTTCGTTTTCAGGTAAGAAAAGGTTGAACTTTCGTTCTATTAAAAACGAATAAAAAATTTTGGTATCCCAGATGGAAGATAGCTAAAGATGGTCGTAACTTGAAATCTCCCCAATCGACTTCTGATTCATTTGCCCTGGGCATGAGACATGTGATCCTTCATCATTGCTTATGACGACAGGCTTTGACTGAAAAATCTTTCTGTAATCTTACCACTATCAGGGTGAACTAAAAAACAAAATTTTTTTCTTTGACCTTATCATTATCAGGCTGAACTGAGACATAAAATCTTTCTTTTAATCTACCAACATCATAGTGAACTATGAAAGAAAATCTTCTTTAATGAAATATCATAATGATCTGTGAAAGACATTTATGTTCTTTTGCTGAATATAACTTTATCATTGTGGGATATGAAATAGGTCTGGTCATTCATCCTGTCATTGTTGTGGTGGAATATGACTAAATTATAGTTTTTGCTGTCTTGATTTGGTGCTACTGTTACACTTCAGCATGATGATATATTTTAAGACTGAAGTTTTCAGCGATTTGTCTCCCATGCAGTTGAAATGAGACTTAAGTCGCTGGGCTAGAATGGAGAAATCAGGCTTTGAATGTGATGACTGGGGTCAGACATTGAAGTTTTATTTTGCAGAAATCGAACATGTATTCATTTCTGAACAAGACAGTATCAGCCTTACCCTTGATTTATAAATATTTCTTAAATAAAATTGGGCTTTTGTGAGGTAGGTGTGCAGATTTATGCGTTCAATCGTTCATTTAAACTCGATTTTCTAGGAATTTGAGGTCATTGCTGGGGGTCCCTCCTTGTCTCTTTAAACTGCAAAATATCTGGTTAGGGTGAAGCTAGCTCAAAACTTTTTTCACCAATGAAAGGGTATGAAATAAGCTTTTGTACGATATCAAAAACCTCATATGGTGAAAAAACAACATACATCTCATTTTGACAGGCTGCGAGACAATTTTGTTATGTCTGACAAAAAGACATGGTTGATATCAATGTAACAAAGGACATGGCTGTCTCACCTGGCTACCCACTGCTTATACTTGGGGATATCTTTGGCATAGAGGAGTTTCCCTGAGGGTGAGTCCTTGGTCAGTTTGTGCTCCAGGGTGGAGCAGCAGTCCATGAAGGTCTGGCCGATGACCGTCAGGCAGGCGTCCACTATGTTGGACTTGTAGATGTCAAAGGCAAAGTTGGGGTTCTTGATGACATTCACCCAGAACCTCAGGGGAAGACTGGATGGGCAAAATGACAAGCATATATGGTTTTGTACAAATAAAATGCCATCGAGAGACATCAACATTAGAAGTCTGGGAAATCGCAGACTGTCACATCTTGCGGCATTGTGTCTACATAGACCCCTTACCATCTCCCCATTCCCCCCTCAAAAGGCATAATGATAGCAAAAAAAAAAAAAAAATGATTTGTTAAACAAATAACCATTGACAGAAGAAAAAATGTTATGTGATCAGGGCAAATGAGTCAAAAGTCACGCCAGCCAATAAAGATCCATAGTCCTTTTCGGTCATTTTTGACTACGTTTCGGCTAGGATACAAAATTTTTTTTTGTTTTCACAAAACGATAATTTAACCTTCTTTAACTTAAAAAAAGAAAAATTTGGGTATCATAGTCAGAAAACAGTAAAAACTGTCAAAAACAGCTGCAACTCAAATCATGCGGCGCGACCTCTGACTCTTTTGCAAAACCCATATTATCTATCTCATCTCATGAGACGACCAACTTCTCTCTTTTTCTTTTTTTAAATTATTACAATTGTTATTGTTATTACTTGTAAACACAAAGCACAACAACAGAGCGAATCTCCCTATTTCCTGCAGATGCGCTCTGAGGGGAGGTTATTCATTTCTATTACGTCTCCATCGTTCCTATATCACCTCCTCATCCCCCTCTCTTCTCTCCATCCCTGATCTGCCACATCCCCAGCTGTGTGGCTGGGTGTGTCTGTACCTGTTTGATTTCCAGATGTGCACCACCTCGTCCCCCATGTTGTGGTGCAGAGCCTGGTCGTCCAGGAAGTCAAACATGTACTTGATGGCCAGGGGTAGCGCCGTGCCACGGTGAGCGGTGCTGAAGATACGCTCAAACAGGTCATCCACAAACGTCTGTAGAGTTCCCTGTAAGCCAGAAAGAGAAGTATGTCTTAGGATTTTGATCTAATCAAAAGTGTTCTCATCTGTGCTTCATTTGCATGCCATCTTTATAATATTATAAATATCTAGATAACCATCAAAAGCACTAAAGTGGAGTGATGATCTTACTCTTCAACTTTCCAACTACTTGTCATCGAGAAATAAACTTTCAACACTCTCAAGAAGCTGTGGGTATTTCTTAACATTCGAAAACTTAATCAAATATTAAGCAAATTCGTTTACTGGACCCAATGCAAACAAATCTTTCAATGATTGACAGATATCAATCCTAATAACATCCATCTCACTGAAAATTCAGAATTCTCAACATACAATTGGTTTCTAAAAGGCACTCCATGCTAAGCGGCCATTTTGACCATCAACCAAATTACTAGAATTAGAAGGATAGTAAATATGCCATAATATCAAGTAATTATTTCACCTATCACTTGCCCAAACATGTAGATTTTGAGAATCACTGTGTCCTATCTCCTATGTGCCAAAAACATTTGCTAAACATAAAACACAAAGTTCTCAAAATGCCAAAAAATGCAGATAGAGCAACAGAGAACAGATCTCACGACATGTAAAAAATGTTTGTTTCTTATTGTGATAATATTATTCATAATGTTTTGTATCACATTTCAAATAATCAGAGAAAAAGTAATTTTTTTCTTCTTCGCAGAGCTTGTCTACAACTGTTATTATTGGCGAAGGGAAGTAACCTTTCTGGCTGAAAAATGGGCTCAATATGCCCTTGCTCACCTTTGTCACTAATAACCTGGGGAGGTAAATCTCCGACACCATCTTACTGCCCCTGTCACCCTCTTTGTTGTTGGAATCCACGTCTTGATGACGCACCTGTTGGTGTGGACAAAGAGAAAACGTAAAGATTATGGCCCTTACAACAGGGAGATTGCGGTTAGATCAGAAATGAATAGATGCAATTACTTACTTGTCATGGCTTTGGTCAAATTATTATTTGCTATGGATGGACAGAATCATATCATTTCAATCTGAATCTAATGTCTCGCAACCAGTCAAAATGAGATGTTTGTCGATTTTTCACCATATAGAGTTTTTCGTATCATCTGATAGCTTATTTCATACCCTTTCAGGAAGTGAAAAAAAGTCTTGAGCTAACTTGACTCTAGCCAGAGATATTGCAGTTTAAAGAGGCACAGGGGGACCACTCAGCAATGAGCGGAATTCCGAGTAAATCGAGT
>JBCAUA010077960.1:0-10837 GCA_038406235.1 Peronia verruculata
TATCTATCTATCTATCTATCTATCTATCTATCTATCTATCTATCTACCTGTCTGTCTGTCTGTCTGTCTGTCTGTCTATCTACCAATCTATTTGTCTATCTATATACCTATCTATCTGTCTATTTTAGATCTGTCTATGCATCTTAGGTCTGTGTCTGTCTGTCAGCCTATCTGTCTGTGTAGCCAGTTACCTGTCTGTTCATCAGTCTATTTGTCAGTATATCACTCCATCGACCCACCTGTCTGTCAATTTATCGGTCTGTATGTCTGTCTGGTCCCCTGTCTGTCCCTTTGTCCCTCAGTGACTGTATGTGCAGTGTATCTTTGGGCAAGCATTTTCAATCAAACCTGAGTGAGGCGGACGGCAGTTTCTCTAGGAGGGTCGATCCTTTCCCACCTGTACAAAAGATCCCTTTCTCTGACTTTGTCCAATCGGTTCTGAGCCAGTGGTTTATCGACGAAATGATTGCCTTTTTGTGATGAGATCGAACCCATTTGCTATCGATCTGTCACATGTGAGTCTTCAACCTGAAAGGGGAGGGGCGTGGTGGAGAGAGAAAGATGGAAGAAAAAAATGGAATGGGGAGGGGGGGGGGGGGGAGGAAGCAAAAGAAATAGGTGATCCCTGAGTTACAGCATATCTTATACTATAAAGTGGAAAATCATGGAGATTGGGGGGGGGGGGGCGCAGTGGCTTTGTGGTTTGGCGTCTGCATCAGGATGAAAAGTAATAACTCACGTCGGTGAGGCTGCAGGTTCTGGGCGACTCGCGGGTCCTCACATCGGGGGATGGAAGGACACGAAGATCGAAAAACCTGCATTTTTTCAGTGGCTCAACAGTCCCCCGGCTTCTTCTGGGTAGGGAAGCGCGGCATCTAGCCTTCTCGGATAAGAGCGAATATATTTTGGAGGTCCCATGTGTACATCACTTGCCCAAACAGGTGGATTTTGAAAATCATTTTGTCCTATCGCCTATCTGCAAAAACAGTTGCTAAACATAAAACATCAATTTTCTTATAATGCGAAAAGTAGAGAAAGTGCAATAGAGAATTGAGCTTATGATTTCGTTGTTGTTGTTGTTGTTGGTTGGTTTGTTTTGTTTTGTTTTGTTTGATTGTTTATTTCAGTATTTCTTTCCGTATTTTCAGTGTAAATCGAGAGCCTCTGATAGTAGGAGGGGTCGCGATTGCAGAATCATTGGGAACCCACTGGTCTAGAAAAGAAAAAGGGAAGAAAATTGACGGACAAAAGGGTGGAGGTGGTTGTGAGGTGCGGGGGAGGGGTAGACTATCAAATAGCTGACAGAGTCAGAGAGAAATGTGTGTGTGAAAGGTGTTTGGGAGAAGAGGAGAGGGCGAGGTAAGGGGAAGGAAATATGACTTAAGAACTGAACGGTTCCCAGAAACAAGAGTGTGTGCAATTGGGCTCTATATTTTCCTATTATAGTAATATATTTTTTGTGAAGTAATCGACAGTATTGATAAAATATAAATTTTTCCAACTGACTCCGAGAGTTTATGGAGAATGGGCAAGAAGATAAACGAAAGAGCTTTTTGACGGAGGGTGGGTAGGAATGGAGATAGAGAAGAGAGGGAGAGGGAGCGAGAGAGCGGATAAGATAAAGAAGAAGAAAGACGGAAATTGGACATTGATGATTGATGAAGAGAATTTTAAAAAATACTTGGATAAAATGGCTTGTGAGAAAGGCGGCCCTTTGTTGGCTTCTAAGAGGTTCTGAGCGAGGTAATGAGAAATTAATGGTTTAATTAAGCGTTTATGGGCGAGGCTGTAAGTTGAAAAACGTGTTTACTGCTAGCTACTGCTTAGGTCGAAGAAGGATTAGAGGATCTTTAAGGGGAAAGGGGGGGGGGGTCCCCAAGAGGTACGAAGTTTGGGATGTGTGTTTGTATGCTTGTTTGATTGTTTTTCTGTGGGTGGGGAGGGGGGGGGGTAAAAGTTATTGTTACGGGGTGGCTGGCTGGTCATTTTTTCAAACTATTAAATCCTACATCGTTTATGGCGATCTTTCTGTCTATGAGATGACGTGACCAGGGTTATATTGAAGGTTGGTATTTAACAAAAATAAAAATGATACGGGATCGGAGACGGCGCAGGGTGGAAAGTGACGGGGGAGGAAGGGGTATTATGAAAGAGAACAGGAATAGTTCATATTCCGCTAAGCAAAAACCTGGAAATCCCAGCCGAAGTATTTGTACCCCCCCCCCCCCCCCTCCTGCTAAAAATTGAACCCTCATTAGTGTTTGCTATCGCTCAACCACGAGATCCGAGAACAATTAATTGTCACCGGTCTCGTGCATTTGTAATGTGTCTTTCTATGTCAGTGACAGTGAACAGTTTGCAGTGTTTGTACCCCCTTTGCTAAAATTAGACGGGGATTTCCAGCCGTTCCCTTGGTCGGAACAACTCTATTGGGGTGAGAAGAAAACGTAAAGAAAATGCAGCACTTGAACCACACAGTCGTCGCTGGGGAGGTTGTAAGCTGTATGGTGGTGCAGGGGAGTACGGACCAAGGTTTTGGGGAGCGGTTGGGGGGTGATTGTTTGTTTATTTGTTTGTGTGTGTTATTACGTCAGCAGGATGACAGCTATATTGTGCCAAACACGGTAAGATACGTTTTCACGTCAAGAAGAAGAGAGGAAAGAGGGTGGGACAGAAGACAGGAGCAAGGAGGGAGAGAGAAGAGATGTCGCCCCTGGAATGTCGAAGACGGCACTCCATGGGAGGCATTCCACTGATGGCGGACTTTCACCGCCTGCGGGTGGGAGCAAAAAGCTTACATATCCCGCGTCACCTGTGAGACAGGGAGGGGCGGGGGGGGGCAGAGCTGTCAGTCATGCTGGTGGCTTTGATCAATGTCCATGATCTTTTTTCTAATGGTTCTAATTGATTATTGTTGATTGATTATTGGTTGGAGATTTGGGGAGACTTGTCTGCAGGGTCTGTGTAAACAATGCCGTCAGCGAGACATGATTGGGGATGTGTTCTGTCGTACGGATCAGTGGCGTGAGAGAGTTGTGCACTTTGAGGACGCCACAGTGTTTGTTTGTTTGTTTGTTTTCTTTCAGCTTGCTTTCCAGCGAGTTTGCCCAGTCTTCTCACGGTCTGTCTGTCTGTCTGTCTGTCTGTCTGTCTGTCTGTGCTTGAGAGACTTAGGATATTCCAAAAACTTTGCACATTCATCGATCTTGCTTAGTGTATCTGTATGTCTGTCACTCTGTCTGTATGTCTGCCTGTCTGGTCGTCCATCTTTCCATCCAGCTATCCATCCTTCTATCCATCCGTCGATCCACTCATCCGTCCATCGATCCATCCATCTATCCATCCATCCATCAGCCCATCCATTCATTCATCCATCCATCCATCCATCCATCTATCCACTTATCGTTCCTTTCATTATTCATCCATTAACGCATCCCGTAAATTCAAGCGTTTATTCATCCATTCATCCATTTACCCATCCAGGCATTCATCCAATTACACATCTATCTATCCATCTTTAAAAGTATACCCATTCATTCATCGTTCCATATATGCAGATATTTATTTATCTAATCATCCATTAACCCCCCTTGTCTTTCATCAGTCAATCCAACCATTAATGTATCTATTGAAATGTATCAATCAATGTGTCCATCCCTCTGTCTGTCTGTTTTTCTGACTGTCTGTCTGTCTGTTTGTCAGTGTACCTGACTATCTACGTTTTTTTTTTTTTTTAACTTAAAGTATATCAGATATTTTCCTATCATCTGTTGAATACATCTAACAATTTATGATAGAACTCCTTTCTGTGTTTATGATTGTAGGTAAAACATTTTGTTCCAGAAAACGCCTTTCGCGTCACAATATTACTGCAATATTAGAGAGAAGCCTTTTGAAACTATCCAACAGTTTTATAATAATCATCAATGGCATGCTCAGGAATAGCACGCTATCTCTTATTGGTTTTCCGACAGAACTGCTCTCTCTTTCCCACCTTCTTCAACAATTCCCCAGAAAGGACACGGATCGTAATGGGTGAAGTTCTGGAGGACCACATTGTAGTAGTCAGTTAGTATTGGAGTGAGAAAATTGTCAAGTTTTACAAGAATATTAATGGATTGGCAAGGGGAAACAATACATTAACTGATCAGTTTAGTTGGTTATTTGGACAGGGTATTCCAAAAATATGGCACAGTAATCAGTGCGGAGAGACCTTAGGTGAAAACCAATGCTAACCTCACCCATAAACATCTCACTGCTTGTCCAAGAGCGCAAACTGAACAGCAGGTTAATTATTTAAGCTTAATCTTAAAAAAAAAAAAAACATAAAGGATTGAAATCTCAAATCCTTGCACTTTCTGTACAAACAAAGACTTCATTGTTCAGAAGAAAGGTTGAAGGATGGGCCACAGGCAAAACTGGCAGGTCAGTCTTCCCCTATGTGACAACTCATTATTATCCGCCTGCGAACACATCATACCCCTGTGAATGCACATCTCAACAGGCTACAGCCCCTGATTCCACCAGTATGCAATCTTTGTAAGGCACCATAAACATCACCTTCTATTCGAATGTGAAGCACTCAAAGACCTCCGCAAAGAATATCTCCCTCCCCAACCTGATCTTTGGAACACCCTGTAATCAGCCCCTCAACAACTGAAGAAGACATACATATATATTTCCATACCGTAAGGACGAAGAGCCAAAGCTCAAGTGACCGCTGGTTCGGATAAGTAAGTACATTTTGCTCAGACTCAAGCCAGTGCGGGGAAATGATAATATTACTACGAAGATCAAACTCTTGGGTTCACTTGTACTTTCCAGTCTTCTCTAGACATGCTAAACATGGACTCTGACAGCTAAACTGCAACAAGAAGATGGTGAGGACATGGTGCAGATACACCCAAGGCATCTCATACTTGAACTACATTACAAACGAGCAGGTCTACATTACTATAAGACAAACAACTGTCTTCAGTAAGACAATTTTTTTCATAGCTATGAGGAAAGAAAATTGTGATGGGACGCTGGCTAAAATTATATCAGAAAGGAACAGAAGATGGGAAGAGAAAAGACGGAGATAGAAGAAACGAGGAACCAACAACAGAGAAAAGACTGGATGCATGGGGAAGCCTGTTCAAAGCTGGCGATGAGGCGTCCCTAAGACACTAGACATAGTTAGTCTTCTAATAGAGAACACCTTTTTCACTGTGAAATACATTCAATAAAATAGAGCCCATCCCCTATAATGATAACGAAACACACAGACACATACACAACACGTGCCTGAAAGCAAAGGTACTGGATTTAATTTGCAAGTACAAAACATCTTATCATGTCTTACAATCATCCATACTTTCTAAAAGCCTATTCTTACCTGCACTGAAGAGGGGTTGTACACATAGGAAACCAGCCAATAGTAAGAGTTTTGCTGGCTCCATGGCAACTTCACAAAAGAGTGGTGTGAGAATTCTACAGTGACGTGCAAAGTAAACACCTTGATATCTCTGTAAGTCACTATTTCACAGTTACAGCAATCGATGACCTTGATATTTACAAGAAGTAAACACAGGAGACATTCTGATTAAGTGTTCACTTAACACATTACAATAAAGGTTATACACTACAGGTTATACACTACATATTATTTATAAAGCTGGAATTTGATCAATCACCGACATCAACTGTTGTTCTGACTCCCAAATCTCAACTGTCTGACGTTTATAAATGCCAGGAAGATGCGCAGTAGAAGACAGGGGACACATTGCAGATAACAACAGGGCGAATGGGAAGGAAAAAGCGGACAGGGACTTGTCCTAGAAAAGCTTGCTGCATTAGTCAGATTGGGGGGGGGGGGAGGAGGGAGGAGGGAGAGGGGAGGGCACATATGAAAGCATTTTATTTTATTTTATTTTATTTCTATATTTCCTTTTTACTTTAAACGGGGGTCATTTTGCTCCACTCCGTGCAGTGAATATTTTTCATATTTCTCTTCTTCAGAATATGTCATTATAAACATGGTAGGTTGCAACGGAAACGACCGCCATCCTGGATTTTGAATTGTTTGTCAAAGATCTGTCTCCTCCGATACTACCACACTGAACCGAATTATTCCAAACTTTTCATGTCATCTCTAACATAAAATATCTAAAGTATGTCAGAATAAAAATTGAGTTTTCTGATTTTTGTTTAATGGTTGTTCTTGTTGTTGTTTTTATTGCTGTTGTTATTGTTCTTCTTCTTTTTTTTTTTTTTGTTTTTTTTCTTTTTCTTATTTTTTTTTTTTTTCTGGTTCTTCTTCTTTTTCTTCTTCTTCTTCTTTCTCTCTTTTTTCTTTTTTTTCATGAATATTGAAAATGCTATATATCTTGGTTATTTTTTGTTCTCAAACACTAAAAAAGATACCCCCCGAAAAAGTCTGCCATTTTGTTTAGTTGTTAGGATACCTCTGCAGATTGTCCCCTGGGGCCATCCAAAGAGCCTTCCGTAAGGCACATGGGTATCTAGGATTCTGTCCTGAGGTATCATTCTCAGGTACGGTTGGTGGGTTCTCCACTAATTGCCGAGCTCTATCTCTCGTGGTAGTGACTGGATGAACGGTATAACTGCCGAACCGAAATGCAAACTAGAGTGAGTTTCCCTACATCGCCAGGGTTTTGGTGGTTACATCCCGTGCTTCCAGGTTTGGAGCGGATGGTAGCCTTACACCAACGCTGCAGCAGTATGCTGAGGTTGCGTGGGCGACACGCACAGACATTGCGATACCTGCTTCGGTTTGAATCCTTGTGTATCAAAGCACAATGGAAGGGTCTGCCAAGCCTTCTCATCCTGTAAAACGTAAAAGATAGAACTCCTCCTCCCCCCTTTCCCTCAACATTCATGAAAGTTTCAAATTCTAATAGATCTGGGCCGCTTAGCGCACATAAGTATCAGCCGTGTAGGTGGTAGCAGTTTCCCGGCTTCTACACAAAAATCTACAGGTGACCAAATAATAAGAGTGTGAATGACAATCAAAATAAGAGAGCCCTAACAGACAGAGATTCTCTTAGCGAACTTATTGTTCTCCAGCTCGATATCTGTTGCCTTCTGCCAAAAATATAGAATTAACTAAGATGATAATCATAATAATACATGTAGCTTTGCTACAAGAAATATTGCTGTGCGGAGGCGGGCTCTCTGGATATAGGTTCTTTACTTATAGTTGCAATAAATGTCGAGGACAAGCCACCCTTGCGAGACGTGACATAATGGCAACAAGAATAAAATATTACTGCCCGTAAGTCAGGCAAATGTGGATATACTGACTACTTAAATCTTGGGGGAAGCTGGAATCTTCCAGCTCAGCAATGCTTGCTTTCCCCCTCAGAAAGTGATCCACAGTTCGTCCTCGGCCTGCTCAGTGGCAGGTCCGTCGTCTTCAGAGGCAATCCCAACGCCGAAAGCGTGTCCATGGGGTACCCCGCCGTAACCCCGCTGACGAAACGAACTCGGCTGAGAGATTCGAAGATGACCTGCTCCTAGACAGTACATTAATTAGATTGCGAAATGCAGATTCCCACAGAGACAGCGGGAGCCGTAGACGCCCTAATCAGACACTGCTGATGGGGGTGGGGGAAGGGGGGGGCACAATCAAAGTGCAGGTGCTGAATTACATCGCCATCCATGTCTTCATCCATACCCATCCATATCCGCATCCAATACGCTCAGTACGAACAAACCACAAGGAGACGTATCTGGAGCTACCGAAATGCGAATTGGCCAAAGTATCAAGGTGAATGCCGCTCTCCACTCCAAAAATACGATTTTAAGGGATGGCATAGATTGCTTCCGTGTGGTCTTGACCAAATCTATACTTCACGCTGTGAACGAGAGCATTCCTCGTCCAAACATTGCCTGCTATAAACCTGCCTGGTCTATGGAGCTCGGAGGCCCCAATGGAAAAATGAAAGGCTCGACGGGCCACACATAGAAGTGCAGAGAAACGAACAGCATGCAATAAACTAACAGCCCATGTTAAGCTTCTCTCCAGAAGAACAAAAAGAGATAGATGGCAACGCCTATGGCAAGATCTCCATCTCGACGAGGAGGGGATTAGGACCTGGAATGTACTCAACCGTCTAGTTCGAACAGCTAAATGTCCGAACTTACTATTTTCCAAGTGACCTTTCATGTCATCGTTCTGTGGAGAAAATCTTCCCATTTCTTCCACTGCCCCTGTAGTCCCTGCTGCAGAGCCTTTTGGACATTTTTCTCATCTGCTTCATGTGTGATTTCTTCGAGTTCCATATGTCGTTTCCCTTTAGACGTTGCTGTGGAACACAATGAGACCGTTTGCCTATCCGATCCTTATCCTTTCCTATCAGACCGAGTGATTCCAAAAGATCTGCCTGGTATGTAAGGACTGTTCTGATGAATTGTCAGTTTCTTTCACTTTCCACTTTCGCCCCGTTTCAATTCAGGCTCTATTCCTTAGAACATCATCTTGCGAGCGTTTGAATATCAGGTGGAGGCGGGCTTTCCCTATTTTTTCTCCATTTAAGGATTTGAATGGTAGCACCAACTTCGTTTCCTTACACCAACTATGTACGTGCGACGTCGGCTAAGCATGGTGGGAGCCCTAATTGCTTCTTTGTGTAGCGGTTTGTCTTTGCCTCTAGTCATTCTACTTTTGAGACGTCCATTGCGGGGGCACGGGGTTTATAAGTAATTCCTCTGTTCCCACCTGCAGTCTGTGTCTCTTCTCTCTCTCTCTCTCTCTTTCTCTCTCTCTCTCTCTCTCTCTCTCTCTCTCTCTCATTTCTCCTGTCTTCTGTCCCGCTTTTTTTCCTCTCTCCCTCTTAACATATAAATGAATCTTGCTGTATTTGACACAGTATAGCCCTACTCATGCTGATGTGTCGTGAAAACCCAACACACAAAAAAAAAAAAAAACGAACGCATTGTTGAGACGCGGATTTCATGTACCAAGAGTGGCAATAGTAGTTTAGGGATCAACATGAGCTGGAGGATCCACACCTTGAAACGTCTTATCGATATTCTCCTGGCCGAGTCTGCACTTCATCTCTATGCACTGTGTCCTTTAGAAATTACCCATACCACTAACAGAGACTTCTCACAGGTAATTCTGCCACTGTTCAGATTACTTGGTCACCAACATGAAACTGCACTGCCTCATCCATCTTCCCGTTCCTGAGAGAGAGACTTCCTGACTCCTTAGGTCAGGGGAACATTCTGGAGCTGTTATCTGGTACACAATAATAATAATAACTCTTTCACAGGAACGTACAAAATCCAGTCCCGCCACCCCTTCCCCCTCCTCCACCGCCCCCATCCTCACGGTTTAAGATCGAACTTTGACTTCCTTTTCACGCCACTAATCTTAACATAGTTCTTATCAAATTTCTAAAAACGTTGCTTTAAAATTTGAGCACACATCGCATGCCTTTTTTTTTTTAAACTTTAGACCAAGCTTTTCTTATGAGATTATGTTATCATAGATGCTTGTTAGTTGATTTAATGAAATTTAGAAGTCCCTTAGCACATAATAATATTCTCTGTTATTCTGTCCTGTCTTCTGTGGTAAATGATTAGCCTAATGTGAATAATATTATTTGCTAGTAGTTTATCGATGCCTTCTGACAGAATTCATTGAGAGGCTTGTTTGTAGTGCCGTTTGCACAGATCCATGTCAGAATTAGTCTAGCTCTCTATAATTTCCAGAATATTATATCATCTAGGTGCATAAAAATACTTCTCGTCAATCTGAGTGTCTAATTGTAACTGGGATTTCCTTTGGGTCAATGTTTAATAGTAACAAAGTTTGATTATTTAATATAAAAACTAGCTCTACGAACAGGGAATGATTTAACCAAGAACATGTAATGTTAGCAATTACAAAATTTGAGAAAACTAGCTACGCGTAATGCTAAATGAAAGTCAAATATAGATCTAATTAAGATTGCACAAAGAGATGTGAACACAAATGTCCTATAATAATAACTAGCTTATATGTTAATGCTTGAAGTATAATATAATTTATGGTGAAACGAAAAAGAAAGATGGACTTTTAATGCATGCGTTGGTAACAAACTTGAATATAGTTAGGACTCCCATAAGATAATGCCTCACTCTAATAGTTCTCTCATCGGATCAAATAATCCTCTGCCCTCTCCCAGCCCCATCTCCCCTTTCTTCACATCCCCCACCCTTCATTCCCCCTTCCCTCACAGGCTGATCTGTCTGTCCATTCCTGCTCTCTCCCCTTACACATTCACGTTCTTTTCTCTTCATTCCGACTCCCCGATTTTTTTTTTCCTTTTTTTTCTTTCATTCAAGCACCGCTTTTTTTTTTTTTCCTTCCTTCTCACAGTCCTCGTTCTTTCTTCCTCTTTTTTCTTTTCTTTTTTTTTCCCCTCACATCCCCCTTTTTTTTTTCTCCTCTCCTCACAGCATATGCCCTCCCCTCCCCAAGTGCACTCAATCAGACATGTGACGAGTGCAGAAACACACACACATCGAGCACAATATATCGTTACCTCACTATCACTCATGAACACTTGCTGCACTTGAACTGTCCTTCTCCTTCCCTTCCCTCTCTCTCTTTCTATCCCTCTCTCTCTCTCTTTCTATCCCTCTCTCTCTCTCTCTCTCCTTCTCTCCCTCCCCCCCCCCCCCCGCCCTTTCCCCAGTGTTTTTTATTATAAAAAATAAGGGGCGCAGGGTTTTTATTATAACTTTTTCTCTTACAATCATTCAGTGATCTTTGTGTACTGCAGATGTATTGATGATTTTCACCACTCAGACATAGAAAACTATTGAAATCTAGCACTTTCTAATA
>JBCAUA010078004.1:5000-10837 GCA_038406235.1 Peronia verruculata
ATCAGCCCTGTTATCTCCCTTTGCTAGACACAAGTGATTTTGAACAGCCAGTTTAAAGAATTAAAGAAGAAAAAAAATCTTCTTGTCATCTGAAATATTGAACAAAGCAAATATTCATAAAATTGTTCTTTACACCAGGAAGTCTTCCCTCCAAATTTTTCAAGAAGTTACGTATCCAACAAAGACCTGTTACTGTGCTTTGCTCAAAACTCACTGAGTCTTGTAAAGGGAAGTAATACGGCTGACCCCCCCCCCCCCTCCCCCCAAATGAAATTTTGTGGGTTATATATCACAGACTCCGAAGTTTTACTTTCGCTCTCACAAAAAATCAGTATCCTCTCTACCAGCATTATGTGTCAGATAGTATGAGGCAAATTTCTAGATGACTTAAGGTAGGCGATTAAATATTTCCATTTGGATCAAATACGGTATTTTGTCACAGAATAGTTCGTATTGAAACAAATCAATATGACTAGGTAGGAATGAGCTAGTCAACTAGCAGGGAGCAGGGCGCCATATTCATCTCAGACTCAACCACTGTGTGTTTGTGTAGCTCTAAAGAGGAACATCAGTCTTGATTAGATCTATAAACAGATCTGTCTGTGCTGTGTTAAACTTTCATGAGTTGTAGCGGGCAGGGCAGACAAGCCATGCAAGATCTGTCTGTGTTGTGTTAAAATTTCATGAGCAGCGGACAAAAGACAGGAAAGCCATCCAAGTTCTGATTTGAAGTAGTAGATTTCGGTTTTGAGTTGATAAATACGGAGTGACAGAGTGAGTTGAGCTGAGACTAAACTTTCTTTCTATCATGGCTTGTTTTCAGTTGATGTTGGACTTCTTCGCTCGTGTCTTCTGCATGCGCAACACGCTGATGGACAAAAAAGAACGGACAGAACGACGGAACAGCATCGCCTACAGCGGGGAGGGGCGAGAGGGCGGGGGGAATCCCACCAATGGGAGCAGCAACAACGTCAGCTACAGCAAGCCCAGGGACAAGCGGCACGTCGAGTTCAAGTACGACCGCGTTGGCGTCTTCGAACTCACGCCGGAAGAGAACTGGCGGCCGCTCACCAACGGGCTGGGCAGCGAGACTGACCTCTCCGAGCGGATCATCCCGCTGCCGTCGCAGTACAGCCAGCTGGAGGCGGAGGTCCGGGAGATCAAACGCCATCTGAAGCGGATGGCCGACAAGACGGCCGAGAAGGCGCATAAGGAGTATCTGGCCCGGGAGTGGAAGCTGGTCGCCCTGGTCTTGGACCGGCTCTTCTTCTTTATCTACCTGCTGGCCATCCTGGTCTCGGCCTTCACCTTGTTCGAGACCACCTTGTTCCAGGCCGGCCGGACGGAAGCCAAGCTGAAAGAGGCCGCTGCTGAGGACAACTTGTGATCTATCCGAGACTGAACTGATAGACAGACAGACTTGTTTTATATCCAATGCAACGTCTCCTTCTTCTCCATCTGCTTGTTGTTGATTTCATGACTGGATGTGCATGTGTTATATTATGTTTCATCTGAGGTAGTCCTTGTGAGGTAGTCCTCGTGAGGAAGTCCTTCATGTGAGGTGGTCCTCGTGAGGTAGTCCTCGTGAGGTAGTCCTTGTGAGGTAGTCCTCGTGAGGTAGTCCTTGTGAGGTAATCCTCCTGAGGTAGCCCTCGTGACGAAGCCCTCATGAGGTAACCCTCGACCAAATTCTGATCCCATGTGATATCAGTAAAACCATGTCTGTGGTCGCCTCGTGCTTGTATATTAACGCCATGTACATATTCGCATGTGAACACAACCATAGGTGGGGGCAAACCTATCAACAGAATCCCCATATGAGATGTCGTCCACTCACATCATCCCCATTGTAGACTTTTGTTTTTGTTTTTTTTAAATCAACATCAAATTGATAAATTGGGCTGCTTCAGTTTTTGTTCATCATAATACCAGAGTCCCAGTAGCCACATGAATGCCTGGCAGTTAACAAATAATCAAGTCCGACCACTGGCGTGTTTAATAAAGAAGAAAGAACAAGATGAATGATTATGGCGGTGAAAGGGTTAAAAAGAATCCCATAGCAATGTGAATGACGGAATCGACCACGGCTATAATTGAAACATCACCATGTTGAAAAACGGACCTGCAACTATGATGGCGTATGGACTGAAAAATCCAAGGAAGATCACGTGATTGGTCATGTGACACACTGGCGTTTTCTGTGCTACTCGCGATGTCAGTACGACCTAACACATACTACTCACGACACTCCATTTTGACGTGTTAATATAAATAGATGCATTACATGTGACGTCAAAACCCAGAAGTTTGATACAAGATCAAGAAAATAAAAATGGCTGACCCGGAAGTACATAAGCACAGAGCAATGTTATGGATTTATGTAGCTTCTGTTCATTCTAGCCCGCAGTGCTGACGCTAAATGTCCCTGTTTAACGCTATCAGATGGCCGACTCAGCATGACTGCAGATAATCACTTGATCCTGTGCATAGACTGGTACTGTTTGCTAATTTTGCATCACTGGCTTTCGAGTGCCGGTCTCACGGAAATAGAACTACTCTAATACCTCGGTATGTTATAGTGTTTACAAAGTTCGCTATAGCTGTACGATATTAATACTGTTAGCCCAGTAAGACTGAAGTACGAACGAGAACACATAAGTATTTGGCCTGTCCTTTTCTTACTTGAAATAACGAACAAAGTAGAAAAATAGATAAGAAATAAGTGAGTGCTTGAAAAATTAAATAAAGAAATCTGTATAAAATTAATTTCTGCAGGAATCAATATGTAAATAAAATAAAAATAAGATAAACTAGTAAAATTAAAACAATTTTTTAAAGATAATAATAATAAATCAAATGCCAACCCAGATGACATCAGTTCGACACTGATTGGAATATCAGTTCTGTCATAATACGTATAAGTGCAACTTGACACGGAAGAAGGTTAGTTGAATGATCTTTCTTTGCCCAGGTTAAGGGAAAAATCTCAACATAGCTAAACTTCTTAAAAGAGTTAGACCTTACATTGGCATGCTGATGCACCGTTTAGACAAGAAATATACAGCTCTTTGAAGGAGAGATTGAAATTTCTGACAATTTTACCACATTCAAAGGTTTTATTCATTATGATAATAACCAGCCCACATCTGACAGACATGCTCGCTTGTACTAATACACTGCCCTATGACGACTCTCATTCAAAAGGTTAGCTCAAGTAAACACACAACACAATAGTGTTATGTTGTTTTCTTTTTACCACGGTTGTGGACAGCTGAGATAACCACCACTATAGGTGGTTGAAAAGCTTATAAAAACCATAACCATCTCATTCAAAATGGAGAGAGATAAACCTCAAAATTCTAGCAGTGAATCCGTTCCAGACGCTGTGAAATGATGGAGTATTTGCACACTCAGAGGCAGACACATCAGCCCATGCGTTACGCCCTGGCTCGTTAGTTTCTGTTTGCTTTCTTACATCTTAAGGTCAGCGAGTCGAAGACTTTAGATATTGGAGAGCTTTCTGATCTCGCACGGTCATGTTAACCTGACCTGTGAAATGACTGACCACTCAATGATTTCTGTAAGGTCCGTTTGTTTGCTTGTTTGTTTTTGTTTTAGAACCTTAAAGACGCATCAGCACAATTCCGCTGTATTCTTTTAGCATGATTAAGATTTCTGAAGAATATAGTTTTACAAGTACAGGAACAACAATGAAATTAATTCTAAGAGCCTAATGCACCACCTTAAACAAAATAATACCGCAATTATATTGGTTCAACTCAATGCTGGATATAAATAATGTCCAAATTGCCCCATGTTGTTTGTGATACTGAAAATCCTTAATTATTTCTTCTGCTTGAACATAAATAATTTTCTTACCTTTCGGCCTTTGGAACGTTATATTAGTATATACATGTACGCTATGTTTGGCTCCAGAGAGTTAACATATCAGGATAACATCACAAGAAGCTCTGGTCTAGTGAAATATAGTCTTACATGGAGTAGAGGAGGAAAAAAAGAAGGCAATGCAGGGCCAGAAAAAAAAAAAAGACAGGCTTAAAACATCAAGAGAATCCAGGTCTCAGCTTGGCCGAGTCACAGAAGACATCAGGCGACAGCGACCAACAGTGATCTCTAGCAGTGGACGTCATCAGTGAAAATCTTGACGGTCATACGGTCACGGAGTTGGGGGGCGAAGAAACGAAATACTTTCACTGTCTACTCAAATACGGCATAGATATTATTGATATTGTTTGATGATATGATATAACCAGACGGGCTCTGTATCTATAAGTCTATAATTTTTGCCCTTCAGAATAAGGCTATACATACAGGTAGTTGTCGACTTACAACTGTCCTGCGTTTGTTTTCGACTGACTGGTCTTGAGTCAATCTGGTCGTAAGTCGGCCTATGTTAAATTACCGTAAGTATGTTATGCTGTGTAATGATAGGCTACTGTAAACAGCATAAAGTCATATTTTATCAACATTTTCTCAGTTCATTATTTCATTTTCGTTCTTTAGACATTGTTTTTATCTTTCTTTAAATGTGTATACCTGTAAGGGTGTAAATCCAACACCGCGTACTACAGTACAGCTCTTTTATTATATGCAAAACTTACAAACATATAAAATACAGGTGTGAAAAGAAAAAAAATGAGAGTGATGCCCTGCCGACCAGACGGTCGTAAAGCCGATCAGTCGTAAGTCGCAAAGGTCGTAAGTCGAAAACTACTTGTATTACGTTGATGTCGATATTATGCCAGTGTACTAGTTGGAGTATAATGCCCATCTGTACTAATGCTATCTATGATTATGATATGATATATAGGCTGCCCATAAAGCCGCTTTACCATTTTAAAAGAATTATTACAAAGGCAGTTGATAGGATAACTTAACCAGATTTGTTTTGTTTTAATCAGTGTGTTAATAACGTTTAATAACATTGGAATTTTATGTTTCTGGTATTCGGTTATAAATGTGATATTCTTGACTTGAAGCAAAGAAATTCTGAAGCCATTGCCACAGTTGCTGAGGCAGTGCTACTGCGAACATGGAAAGAAATCGAATATCTTCTTGATTTGCTTCCTGCAACTTATTGTGCCCATATATAGGTATATTAAATGGGGTTAAAACAAAGAAACAAATGGCAATCACTGATTACATTAGAATAAATCTTGTTAACAAATATCGTCAAATGCTTCTGTATGAAATGTTTAAAATTGTAAAGAGACTACATGGATCGCCTATATGTACTACTGTACTTTTTATAGTATGCCTATTTCAGTGTTTTCTGTCTCTATGTTCATTTTACTCTGGCGCAGGCATTTGAAAACAGTGAGTCAGATTTTTATGTAGGTCACCTGACACATGTCCACTCGCGCCACGTTACGTCACAACCTCGTCCTTCACACGCGCATGCGCCGCGTACTCTCTATGTTTTCTCCTTACGAGTGATAGTTCGGGTGATCGGGTGATATGTAAAAAGTTAGACTTACACAAACTCACACACACACACACACGTGCATACACACAAATACACACACGCACACAAATAACTTCGATGTTTTCTTCGCTTTCTGTCGTTCTGTGCTGTGAAGAAGTTTGTCTACAATTTTTTTTAATTGGTTAAGGTCGTGGCCACAGTGCATCTGTATCTGTGTCTAACTCTCGCACTGCAGTTGCATGTAGTCATAGGCCAAACCCATTTCATTGCCGGGGCCTGCAGTGCATCTGGGTCTGACCATGTGGCCAACTGACGTTGTTGTTGTTTTTCTTAAGCCTTTCAATCCTAAGAGACAGGATTATCTCGGCTTGTAGAAGTTGCCAATTTTGCT
>JBCAUA010078015.1:0-10836 GCA_038406235.1 Peronia verruculata
GGGGGTGTCCATTATTCATGAATAATTACTGCGAGAATAACATCCAACAAACCTTTTCACTCTCTGTGTCCAAAGCTGAAGTAGCTTCATCCAGTAATAAAATCTTTGGGTGGCGCACCAGAGCTCTGGCAATGGCAACTCTTTGTTTCTGTCCTCCACTGAGCTGAGTCCCTTTGGCACCAACGTTGGTGTCATAGCCCTGGGGTGAATTGACAGCAACAAAAAGAACATCAAAATCAGTGACTTGTCATCAAATGTGGGTTTATTCTAATATGAAACTTTCTGCACCTTTATGTCCTGAAATTAAGGGCAAAAACATCCAGTATCTGGCCTGACGTTACAGCATAGAAAGTAAGAAAGTGATTCTTTCAAACAATGTTTCAATGTGAAATATTTTCACTACAGTCTGGGTAAATAAATGTACTTATGAAAATGGTTTAAAAAAAAGAATATCAGTTTTCATCTCATATTATTTTTTTCTTTTCAAATGACTTCACTTTTCTATAGGTACCAGTTAGGATTTATTCAATGTTTTTAGTTCCACAGCAGTTTCTGAATTCATAACATTAAAAAATTACAACACTAAACATCTACTACAGAACTTCGGAATTCTCTTCAAAGTGTGAAGACACTGAAATAGAAAAGCAACTGTTTTACCAAAATCACAATTGATTTTAATGCTTATTTCCTTTCAAATCATCTATTGCTGAATCAGTAATTTCATCTGCCATTCATTCTGAATAATACTATATTATATAAATTTAAAATCTTACTCTTCTACTAAGAAAGATGAGTTACAGACTCACCTCTGGCAAACTAGCTATAAAATTATGAATATTAGCTGCTCGTGCTGCGGCTATGACTTCCTCTTGTGACACCACACGGGAGTTGTCACCATAAGCAATGTTATCTGAGATGCTGCGATCAAACAATATGGGCTCTTGTGACACAATTCCCAGCTGTTGTCGTAGCCACTGAATATTTAAGGTCTTCACATCATTGTTGTCCACGCACTGAGGATGAGATTGAATGATAAACGATCTATCACTCACTGGCAAATATCACTGCTATTTTTAGTACTGGTCTTTGTATCAGCCATAGGGAGATAAAGGATGCCTTAAAAACTCATTTTCAAAAAAAAAAAAAAAAATTGTAAAAAAGCTCAGAATCTGCTGAAGCTGCTTCATTTGTAAAGCAGAAGTCAAAGCTCAAGTGAATCAACAATCAGCATCTTCAATATGTGCAAGCATTGTTCAAGCCATAGAGGGATGTTACATGACTATTGCCAAAACATGACTGTCCTCAAAATGCTTCATATGATCCCAAGCAATAAAAGTTGACAAGTTGCCCAGAGATGAAATGTCTCAAACAATCAACAGAGACTTTCTGATGTGTTGACAAAAATAAGTGTGACACACAACTGTTGGTCTGTTGGTGGAGGATGAAAAATGGAATAAGTAACTGCCAAAGGCGATGCTCAACAAGATAATTCTTTAAATCTGAATATGTTGAGCTGAGCTGTGTCACTGAATTTACATTGGAGAAATAATTCTTATAAGTCTCAGAACTTGAGAAAATTGGTGACAAATACCCAGCACATATTTTTTTGTTATCTTCAATTGGTCAGCATGACTATTATGGCCACAATTTGGCATTAATCCATATCTACTCCCTTCATCCAACTCAATTATAGGTAAATGCCTGAGTTTCAGTTTCAGTCTGTTCAATAAAAAAAGCAAAATGCTTAAACAAAAGAAACAAAACACAAAATATAAACAAAAATGAAATATAGATCTCTTTTTTTTTTTTAACACATATATCATTTCTCCCTGAATTTAAAAAAAAAAAAAAAAATGGAAGGACAGAGAGATTACAGATGGGAGTGAGGAATAAATAGTTTGAGGGACTCAGGAAAAGAGACAGGAAATTTAGTGATTATGTAAAACTCATTACATCTGGCCAATTTTCTAAATGACTCAAACTGTTGTATTGGATCAAACAAGACACCAATTCAGGATTATGACAAAGTTTCAGTTCAACTCACCACGCTGCCATCCTCTGCATCATAAAAGCGCTCGATCAGTTGCACAGTTGTGCTCTTTCCACATCCACTGGAGCCAACCAAAGCCAGAGTCTGACCAGGGGAGACTGACAAGCTGAGGCCTTGAAGGACTGGGACTGTTGGTCTTGTTGGATAACGAAAATGGACTGACCTGAAGGTGACTTCTCCCTTGTAATTATCCTACAAATAAATGCAGAATAAAAGAAAAAACCATTCACTAAGTTTCTTTTCTTTCATTTCACTTAGTGAGTTGCCTTGCAATTCCTACACTATCATTACAAATATGAATCAGACTGACTGTTCATCCGTATTATTTTATCCCTTGAAAGTCTGTTCTGTTATATCACTGTAATCTTTTCAATTTCTCAACTTTTATTTCTTGTATGTGGTTATTATTTGAATAAGGTTCATCTTTACTGATGTCACTTTAGTAAAGAGTTTTGTTAATGGACAATGCCAGTGTCTTACATCCTAATGCCATTTTGTTTTCATACATCAAAGACAATCTGCCATTATCTCTTCAGATTCGTTGATCCTGTCCTTGCCCTGCCTAATGTTCAACGATCCTCTGCTTGACATGAATATTACTTTTATTTGGCTACATCCATGCTGATACTAATGCAAAAAACTGTGAAGAGTTTTAATTATCATATCTCAAGAAGGATTAATTTCTGTTGGTCCAACATAACAGAAAGTGTTATCATGTTCATCTTGGCAGAAATTATAGAAGTATATAAAGGAAAAAGAAATCAGCAACCTCCTTCACAGAGTACAATACATACATGACAACCAATAGCTCAATATGAACTTGAATAACTGAACCCTGTACAAATGCAGCTGAAGTTAGATAAGTTCTTAAGCAGTACCGGAAGTTTATTGCCATCCTCAGATGTGTAGTCCAATGAAGGCTGTGAGTCCAACATGTAGATGATTCGTTTGGCTGACGTCTGTGCTTTGCCAACATCAGGAGCAAAAGCTGAAGCATTGCCCATTCCCATGGCTCCAAAGACAATAGCTCCAAAAACCCTGTTCATAGGAGTAAGTGAACGCTGTCAATATTGTGATAAATTTGCAATGTGAAATGATCTTCACAAGTTTTACAGGGGGTAAATAGGAAAATTTCAATTTCAGTCTCTACTGTTTGACTTGACACTTGACTCTATTGTTTGAAAGACACATATTCATACAGAATGTTGCGTTAAAAAATTTGGGATAAGAGTTTGGCTAAGGTTTTGGATACTAGCTTTGTACATTTCAGATAGTACAAAACAAAACCAAACGACAAGGACATTTGAAACAAACAGAAACCAAATAAACTTAAAAAATCTGGAAATGGGACAAATAAAAATAACATTTAAAAAAAGAAGAAAAGAAAAAAGAACAACACAGGCTTACTCACAGGAACACATCTGCAAATTCCATCTCATCCTCTTCTATCAAATACGCTCCAAAGACAAAGGCTGCGGCATAGGCAAAGTAAATGATGGCCTGAGAGAAGGCATATGTCAGTCCCACCAAGTGAGCTTTCTTGAGAGCCTGTTTGTATGGCTCTTCCAGCTGGGTCATGTACGCAAGGAAAAAGGCATCTTCTTTTGTCAATGAAGCAACTGTGCGGATATTCTCAATACTTTCCACAGCAACCTATTCAAAGACAAAAATCACCAATTAAAGAAAATAGACTGAGTGATTTACACTTCTCAAATTCATGTGATGTTTTTCTTCTCTTACAACCATGATTTTAGACTGGTATGAGATACTGCTCAGAGCGGTTAACACCAATTTTTTTCTTGAAGTTTATCACAGGAATCTTAAACTGTTTTTACCAAAAATCAGAAAATTTTGTTGTTGATATTTTGATGTGTTGATTTTCCATCAACAACTCTCATGTGACTATTTGACTGCATGATGTCAGGTCTGAGGAACTAATCACTATGAACTAGCACTACGAACTTCAATCTTGATTTTGAACAACAGCTGAATACCAGTTCCGCCCTCATTTGGAGCACGTGCAAAATTCTATCATACTTCAGGTTTTACTGTTACTATGTGGGACTTTCAAACATATTCCCTGCTAGGGTGTTTGATTTCTCTAATAAAAAAGGTATACTGCAAGCAATGTAAAGAGAAAAATATCACTTTTGCTCCTGTTATTTGAAGCCGAAAAATTCAATAAAAATTTATAGAGATGAAAAAAAA
Source organism: Peronia verruculata (assembly GCA_038406235.1). NCBI lineage: Eukaryota > Metazoa > Mollusca > Gastropoda > Systellommatophora > Onchidiidae > Peronia > Peronia verruculata. Next base: position 4,259 of record JBCAUA010078015.1, read on the forward strand.
AAAAAAAAACACACGCACACACACAGCTAAATTCATAAGATGGTGAACTTTTCAGAACTTTCTGTTACTATTCTTTCAAATAACCAAGACAAAATGATTTTTAACAACTCTCTACAATGCTCGTTCCACATCTCTTATATTTGGTAGAAGTAATTTGGTTGACACCTGGGATGGCTCATTTTATAACAATTAATTCATTTTTGTGCCATAGTCTATCTTGCAACTGAATCAAATTAGCGTTGCTCTTCAGTAACTTTCCACAGGAAAATTTTCATTGGCAGGCCATGAATTGCTGTGACCTCTACACTACAAGTCAGGAGAAATTAATTCAGTGAGACTTTTGGTTGTATTGAACAACTTGACACATAGCAGTTACTGCTAAATAATTTTTTCACAAAGTAAGGCACAGTCTATTCCTATTCAACGGACACTAATACCAATAGAAACAAAAAATGTGACACTAAACTCTTATCACTTTATCACGCAACATATTGTTACACTTGTACTATATTTGCCTAGGTCCTTTTTGGCTATTTCAAGAGAAAAAAAAAAAAAAAAAGTCACCATATAAGATCACAAAAGTTTTATTTTAAATGGTGCAAGCTTGTACTGAAATTGATCACTGGAAGCAATTCTTTAAAAACAGTGTAGTAAAAAACTGGACATACTCAGCTATGGGCTGAAAGCAATTTGGTCAAACAATAACTTAGACAACTATTGTATGAGTGTGAGAGATTTATGCTTTTGAAGTTGACAGCAGTGATTTTCAGTACCTTTCCAGCTCCTTCCAGGGCCTCCTTGTTTTTGCCTGCCTGACCTGCCAGCAACTTGATCTGCATGATGCCACCTAAAGCAATAAAGGGCATGAAGCCCAGGATGACAAGTGTCAGTTTCCAGCCATAGATGAAGGAGATGATGATAGCCACACCCATGTTGGCAAAGCTCATCAAGAATGTGCCCAGCCTCACACCTGTCACCTGAAACCATATAATACCATGTCACTATCAAAATAGATAATGAAGAAACAGATATCCATTAAACAAGCTTTTGTTTTCTTGTGTGCTCTTACTGTGATAATTTTTAAGGCTGAAAGGAAACAGTGAATAAAATAAAGCTCTGATAAATCCCTCTGATATGATGACATTAGTTTTCACTGCTTATTTTTCGTTAGTCAATTCTTTTCGAAGAGATTCCAACATCCGTGAATTTACAAATCTTGTGTAAAATCACTTTCCATAATTCACCAAGACATAAATATAAATGAATCTGACAGGTATTACAATATCAAGGAAATAAAAATAAAAGTTCAACAACAAAACCTCGAATTTTCAAATACTATACTACTATGGCATCCACATTCAATGATAAATGGAGGCAGTATTCATCTTGAAAATTAGGGGTGAACTATCTCTTATCTTTATTTTTGTTCAACAATTTAACTTTAAAGTTATAAGGGTTAAAAAAAAAAAAAAAAGAAATAATGTTTATTCAATGCCCTCCCCTCCTCCCCAGGGCATAGGATTTCAGAGCATTTCCTGACATTATATTTCTTTTGAGAATTGCAAGATAAACAACTGTGGGTGAAAAACCTGAAAAAAAATCAGTTGACCCACCATCAGCAAACCTTTTTCAAAGACATCCAATACATAATATGCATGCATATAAATCATGTATAATGAGTGCTCACAATAAAGGCTAGAAAATGTGAGGTCATTTTATTCGATGTAACTGGCTTTCCATTCAACGTGCTTGACAATAGAAGAAATCATATTTGACTTTTAAATTTTGACTTCTGGGATGAATTATTTTTAATGGCAAAAGGCAGACGTCAAAGACTGTTTAACAAGAGTTCAATTAGTAAATCTTCTGCAATAATATCTGTTTTGGGAAAAAGAATACCTGATTTTTCAAGATATGAGCCAGTATGCCTGTGGAAAGAGCCTTCAAAAAAAGTGAATTCATAAGGGAGACCATGGCAACTTTGTTCTTGTTTGTAAATGTATGAACAGCTTGCAGATAACTTCAGATGGATGACACATGAGAGTAAGCACTTTAAGTGAATTGAACATTGGTTCTGGACAATGCATTGTCAGTAGAGGTGTATGTTCAAAGGGAGTACTTAAACACATCAGGAAAATCCTCCTTCACTCCATTAATCTCATTTATCATGACTGTAACAAAGAAATGAAAATAAAGGTGAAACAAAAACAGATTGAGAAAACAAATGGAAAGTAAAATAAATAAGGAAACAAAACAAAATGAAACAAACCAAAAAAGAAAAAAAAAAAAAAAAAAGTGATCGAGCAAAATATGTCTAACACTTCTTTTTTTTTTTTTTTTTTAAATTGTGCATGCTGAGGAAACAATAGAAAGCCCCCCCCCCCCCCCCGAACAACAACAACAGGAAATCAAGAACAGTGACAAATTAAAACAAACAAAAAGATAAATTTCACAGAACCACATTTGTTTCAGGCATGTAATGTCAAACAATGCTGAGAAATTTGAAAACGAACACCATGCTTGAGACACTGGTCATATCAATCTGCTGGAACTCGCACCTCCAAAGGTGAATTTATTTTTAAAAAAAAAAGAAAGAAAAAAAGAAAGAAAGGAAAAAAAAAAATAAATAAATAAATAAAAATAAAAATTCTGGCTTTCCTGTGTCCATGCAAAGCACTAATGGTTCATTATTTCTGAGAAAATTGTAAAGTTGACAACATGCATGGTGTGCTGATTTTGCCAATATATCTAACATGAAATTTGATTTTCAAAAGGTTAAAAAAAAAAAAAATAATAAAAACAGAGAGAAAGGTTTTTTTTTTATTTTTACTATTCTACTCACTGCTAAAGAAAAGCAGATCTACGATGTGGATGAGACTAATCCTGGGGCTCCGCTGTGCAATCTCATCAACTTTAGTCCTGCTTATCTCTTCACCTCCTTTCCTAAGACTGACCAAAGCCAATTAGCTGATCAATGAGCCCACAAAACTATCAGTCAACTCAGAATAAATCTGGAGATCTGCACAGCACTGCTAACAACTTTGTCGTATCTTCTTTCTTCCCCATCATTTCTTGAACCTGGTCTCAAAACAGTTTCTTATGTCAAGGTCCTCACTCATATCCTGAATTCAAGAAACAGCGGTGCTGCAGTACACAATAATCTACAAACTCCAGCTGAGACAGTCTGAGGAATGTTATAGTTCCATTTCCTTTTCTTCTCACCTCTCTTCTTAAACTCTGGAAAGTCATTCTCTAAACTGTAGGCCAAAGCAAACACTAAAGTGTTTATACATGCCTGGTCATTGTGAGAAGAACATAGATATCAGCAGTATGAGGAAGAGTGCAAAATCCAGGAGTTCATGGAGCAATTCAAGAGACTTCATTTAAGCTTTGTTTTTCATTCCTTTTTCCAGCATCACCACCTTATTGAGTAATTGCTGTTGCAGCATTTCATTTGCACACAAAGACATAATCACTTATTTCAATTCGTAACGGTTGTTGACCATTTCAATTTGGTGAAATTCCCTCCACTGCAGTAGTGATTTTTACGATTTACAAAAAAAGTCTGTAATTTTCATGTCATGCATAATAAATAGTCATCCTCAGTCTGTGCTGATAAGCTGTTGATCTTTCATATCTTTTCAGGTGAACTGACTTGTCTTGATAGCTGAATTGGTGCTTGATTGCCATGATTAAGAACAGTCTTGCACAGTATCATGTCTATATTCACTTTTATGTGCTACTTTACACATACTGGTAGTAATGTGGAAACTCCCTTTGGCCTTGACAAGAATGAAGTTTCTTCCTGACCTGAATCCTCCACATTCAGTTCCAGAGATTGTTTTGACTGTAGTGAAACTTAAACTTCTTGACACATCTAGGGCTGGAATTCCTTTTCCAAACAGATCGGTCTTGGAATGTAACACAATATTCTTACAGTTCATTTACATTTCTTTCTAAATATATAATTGTGCTTAATTCAGTAGCCATTTACATTATCAAATAGTTAATATTTTTCTGGACCTTCTGCAATGTCACCATTCTATACACAACTTAACTCATTCAGTAACCACTGGATATAACACTGATGCTCTTGTGCGTATTGTCACCACCATTCACTGACATGTATGAGGTTTTTGAATAGTTAAGTTGGCACAAGGAAACTGTTTTATTGATTTAGTTGTTGCAGTATAGTGATAAAAATCACCATATTGTTGTGTTTGTTTGGTAGGTGATATGATATAATAAATACTATGAACAATTGCTATGGGCAGTTCCTATAAAATTATCTTTATGCATGTAATACACAGCCCTTTTCTTCGCTATCCACACAAATGCAGAGCTTCATTCACACATGAATAGTACTCTGTTTATATTTGATATTCTCAATTAGCCAGGACTGCTTCAAACATACGATCATTTCTATTGGTCAAAATAGTGTAAAATTTAACACAGGACAAAGAGAAAGGTCTATTTTTCCATATCCCATGATAAAATAGTTTTCTCTAATTTTGAAATATACATAGACATCAAACAGGGATGATGATACATGGACTCACTATTCAAATAATAATCATGAACAAAATGTACAAATTTTTCATTCCTACATCTGGCATGCAAAGAAACATGGAACATTCAAGAAATGTACTCAATCTCACACAAATTAATTAAAAAATATCTGATACTGATTATGTCAACCATTTTGGAAAACATAAAATATCAGTCCTTAAAAAGTATCTTCACAAATGCAAGACTTTTCCTGATATTGATATTACTCACGATTCAAATCTGTTTCACCCAAAGGCATCACAAACTACACACACTCAGATTGAAAACTTTAAACATTATATTCTAACTTTCCCAAGTCCAACACTTCCTAGATACCTTCATCTTGATTATAACATATCAAATACAGGAAAAAAAAAATTGTGTAAGATCTGCTTACACCAAGAAAAATCTCAACAAATAAGGGCAGTTTTTAAAGAGTCATAGAAAAAAAAACTTTGCAAACAAATTTCATGAACAAAAAGGAAAGCAAGGCATTTAGCAGCAAATTAAGAACAATAAAAATGGAACAAATCAGTTTTTAAAAAAAAAAGAAAAATTAAAACTCGGTCAAACTAAATAATATACTAACAAAATGAACAAACAGAACTGAAGATGTACCACAATTCTACATAAGCAATAACAAAAAATGTAACAAAATACAGTCAACTACAAAGAAAATTTTTCCACAGCATTGTAATGCAAAAATAACACCTATAACTGTACTCGTACAGGTAAATTGTTTCCTCTTTTACAAGTAACCGAGTTCCTGAAATATGTATGCATACTAATGTGACAGTATGATATACAAAACATACACACACAGAAGATTCAAGACTAACTTCAGATTGTATGTGAGGGGATGAAACAATTTAGGCACATCAATATTTACAAGGGGTAGAACATTTCCTTTATAACTGATGACTATGCTCTGGGGACCAATCATCCATCTGTAAAATGTGCAAACTAGGGTAACTGAACAGTCTGATTATCTTGCCATATTTAACAAGAATAATCACAGATTTTCATGCTAGACAATGAGTAACCTGCCTTGTAGAACTTCAACATATATGAATTAGTGGTTAATACACATGTACATGCTCTTTTCTGTTTTTTTCATCAGAGAAAACAGTCAATGTTCCCGATATATTTCAAAGTGAAACAGTTCCAGCAACTGCACAGAAGCCAAAATCATCTGACGTAGTTCATGTGTACAAGCTGACATTTGATTCAAGACACACAGATCTTGAGACCCCTGTGCTCCACTCCCTGGCAGGCAATTCCTACCTCTGTGTTTTAAACTGGCCTATTTCATCAAGGTTGTAGCAGGAGAAAAAGGTCCATCTTTTGAGAAATGGAAATGCTGATGGTACTACTAGTTGATCAGACTCAAGTTTTCAGAAAACTGAGTTCTTTTTACTATAAAGCCTTTCGTACACTTCAAATTAGACTTTGAACACATTTTCATTTAGGCTTTTTTTTTTTTTTTGTCTGGGACAGTGAAGTACAGACAGCACAAGGCTAGTAAATATGACGGGGAGTATGACACAAAAACAAACAAACAATGGAATTAGTACAATATGCATTCCTACTCATTGTGACTATGCATTCTGCAGAAAGGCAATGAGCTGACTGAAGGTAGTAGTTACTCACCCCTTGCACCAAAGCTGCGTCTGTGGCCAGTCTAGTTGTCAGGGCTCCAACACTGTTCTTGTGATCATCATACCAAGCAATGTCCTGAACAATAAAGATAATACAATATCAGGAAAAGTTTCTCTGTCCTTTCACCATTTGTGCCATTAAAATCTCTCTCTGCAAATAAGCAGATTCACAGAACTTGATAATAAATGGATATGTATGTGTTGGAGGGAAACACATTGATTTTCCTGAGAGATGAGAGTAGAAGTGAAAACTTCTGGCTGGACATGAGAGCAAACATGTAATGCTTAATTTCTCCCAGGGTTGTTTTGATTTAAATCAACATGATTTAAATCAACCGATTTTTTTTATTTAAATCAAATGATTTTTTTGTA